>JANAVB010021999.1:9078592-9386092 GCA_029216955.1 Iris pallida | reverse complement strand
TCTCTGCGCAATCGGTTGAATTATGCTGACAAAAGTTAGCGCAACTTGCTGATTTGCGCGAGTCTGTCAGCGCAAACTGATGTTTATTTGTTTGCGCAATTTGATTTTTTTGCACAACCTGAATCTTTGATTTTAACTCTGTACTGAAATTTTTTTTATTTTCTCTGTCTGATACAGTTAATACCAGAGAAGACCCAGAATATGAAAACTTCGTGGGAACCCTTTCAGAATCAGAGTATAAAGAGGACTTGTCACATGTACATTATCCTCAGTATGATCTGCCGACCTCCCGTCAGGCCATTTTGGTATCCCAGGACAATGAAACACTGCAATACTTAATGAACGGACAACCTCTGGAAACGGCAGATGCTGTTATACACAAAAAACCATTATTCTTGTTTGGTGAAGCTTTTGAGAAAAGTTCTCAAACAAGACCGAGGATGGAAGAAAGAATTGTTCATCAGACGGATAGATCTTTCTCGATACCAAATATTCCATGCTGCCTCCCATTATCCCGGTATGCTCATGCGAGTTACCCGAGAAAGATGGAATGGAACCTTACTCCGTTCCAAGATGCCCGTCCGGGAAGAATCTTTGTGAAGAAGGGTCCGAATAAGAAAGATATGTTCTATAGTTCTTCTGAAAGGTACATTATTTTGCTGAGAGGACTGAAACCCGGTTGCATTCCGTCGGAGAATTCTTCATTGTTAATGCCCGTCAGGACCCCAATTTTCACAAATAAATTTGCAAAAGTCGAAAGAAGATATCCGGAGCAAGACATCAGACTAACTGGATTGGTGAATCCAGATTTCAAAAGATGGAGCTGTATAGCCAATTGGATTCTGACCAAGTTTGAAGGCGAATTGCAGCAAATCAACCTGTACCAAGCAGTGCATGCCACTGTCTACGGTTTTGCTCCAAACCCTCACATGTTCTTGGCTTTAGCAGAGAGGTATAATTACAGAACAGGGACCTTTATGACTCCCGGTGGAGAAATTGGTTTTGCACTCCATGAGATAAAGTACATCTCTTTTTTGCCAATGGGAGATGCCCCTTACGAAGAATTTGTTCCAACCAATGATGAGTTGGACAAACTTCGGAGAGAAAATGCAGAAATGGTAGAAGTATTCGAGAAACTGCTATGCCATTACAAGATCTGTTCCCTATTCTATAAGAGTGCTACAACAAATACTTGTTATTCTTCGAAATGGCTACCCTATCTGTTCCTCAACCACATTCAAGAACCGAAGACTAAGGAACACGATAGATGTTATCCAGATTTCTTTAAGCCATTGAGCAACACAGAAGTGATGAAGTTGATGGAAGAAAGTGGCGATTTTGATAAAAAAATGAAGGATGATTATCAATGCCCTCCTTTGAAGACAGGGGATACTCTCGAAAGTTACTTGAGAGTAGGATACAGATCGATGTCGAAAGAAGCCCAATTAGTAGGGTTTCTGACACATTGGCTTCGTCGATTTGTAGTTCCGGGATCCAGTGCAGTAGACCGCTTCCACCGCGGTGTTTTATTTACGGCCGTCAGATTAGTCTTCGGCTATAAGATGGATCTTCTGTCAGCCATGACTTGTAAGCTGAATGCTGGTCTTCATCTCTATGTCGATCTTATGCTGAAATCCAAGGGTGAAAAAGAATTCCCTCGGTTGGAATTACCATATATATATCTGTTTGGGTGGTTGCTCCTCCACCATCCCACTTTGATGGACCCCGGCATGGGACCGGTAGATGGCAGCTTTTTACGAAGATACTCCAATAGTAAATGGAAATTCACTGCTCTAAGAGACTGTAGATATGCTCTAAACTTGAGCAAGGGATGGAACTTTTATTATACCAAGCCTCCTGCTGGTTACGAACAAATGCGAACAAATATGATTGATTCGCAGATACATCCTCTGAGCCGTGTAGCTTTTGAATGGTTGAAGACAATCCGTCCTTCTCACTTGGTATACCGGTTCGAAGATGAATGTTATTTAGAGCCGTATCTTCCCAGTCGATTCGCTCGACAGTTCGGCTATGACCAATTCCATGTAGGGAATGCTATTACATGTCTTCAGGGAAAGGGTTATTTGATAGATGGAGCCCGGGCCTGGGCTTACTATAATGCTCGAGATACGAAATCAACGTTCTCGATGCCTGTAAACAGCAACCATGGTCCTCGAATGCTGTTTACATACTCAGTTTTTTATACATCTTCAAATACCTTTGTCGAGAATTTTAACCTCACAGATAGCTTCGCATCTTCAACAAGATTGAAGAGAGGAGGAGTTGTCCTGTCGCTCATAGGAAATGAGGAGGTACATGAGCCAGAAGATGCACCTTTGGAAACCTCAAGGGAAGTTATGTTCCCTCAAGAAGTTAATGCACCACTACGTGTCTCTCTAAAGGTGGGCAAATCTCCAGCAAAAAAGAGGAGAAGAGAGGAACCTCCTGCTCCAGCAGCAAAGAAGAAATTGATCCTAGATCACTCTTCTGAAAAGATCACCACTCGATCTCAGTCTCGGCAGCTGGCCGAATCAACTCAGCAAGAAGAGGCTATTACACCAACCTCTATCCAGAAACAAGATGAGACTATAAATATAGAGAGCCCTGAGAGGCCACTAAAAAGAAAGAAGTTGGCCCACAGAAGGAACCGAGCTCCATCTTCAATGGTAATGGATGCTGTGGCTGGATTAACCTTGCCATCTCCTACTCCTATTTCAGAACCTAGAAATAAAACTCCTAGTTCCGAACATAGAGAGGAGATTGAGCAAAGGACAGATCTTGAGGCTGAAGAACCCAGAAGAAGTACTGTAGAGGAAGTAGGGGAAGAGCAGAATATTATACACTCTCTTCTACCTGCTGCAAAGATTGTTGAACTTCCGCCTACTCCTAGAACCCTTCGTGAAGAGGAAGATCGCGAAGTAATTGCGGCTTTAGAAGATTGCAGCTACAGCCCACTGGATGACTGTGGTAACCAAACTGCGACTACCAGCGGGAATGCACCAGAAGAAGCCGAGGATGAAGAGAGCTCTTCATCTGAGAATATTGATGACTACATGCAAGATCTTGAAAAAGATGATGAAGTGCATACATCTCCTGATGCTGTCAATGATATCTTAAATCCTGAAGAGGATATTGAAGTTCCAGAGAATGCTGCCGATACCTTAAATCCTGAAAAGGATGTTGAGGTTCCAGAAAATGCTGTTGACATCTTTAATCCTGAAAAGGATGTTGAGATAACAGTTTCTCCAGAAAAAGCAATAAATAAAGAAGTCCCGTAAGAAACTCCCGCCAATGATTCTCAAGGTATAAAATGAGATTAGCAACCTCCTCTTGATTGAATTGATAGCTAACGTCTTTATTTGTATTTCTTGTAGATCATGAGACTCTTCTAGCACCTCCGATGTGCACGGACATAGTACCCATAACGACGGTGGTTGTTAGTAGCAGTCATCATTTATCCTGTGGTTCTGAAGCGGGCAGTAGTCAAGCTGTCATAGCTGAAGCTACTTCTGCTCGGCCAGAGTCTACTCCAGCAGATAATATGCTCGTTGTTGGATCAACCCATGGTAAGATAATTTAAATCTTTAATCTTCTTGAACAATAGCGATCAACATGCAAAATGACAATCTTTACTTTTTACAGAAGAACAACCAGGAGGGGCAACTAGCTCCACTTTGGCTCCTCTGTTCAAAGAACCGGCTATCCAGACACAAGAGATTGAACGTCCCACAACCTCATCATCAGTAGGAGTGGCTGCGACTCCTGGTGCTATAGCCACTAATAATCTTGTGATCCAATCTTTTACTAGATGCTTCTTTGAATCTTTAGGGCCTCTAGTAAAAAGAATGATGGAGAAAGAAGGTACAGATTTTTTCATGGTCAGGGGTCCAACCTCTCTCTTGATAAGAGCTATATGGGAACAGGGTGATGAAGCTCAAGCCACTCTCCTGGATCATATCTTGAATAAATTAGAGATTTCTGTCAAAAGCTGTAAAGAGCTCAACCACGGAGACGTAGAATCTCTAGTACAGGCAGAATTCGAGCAACTGGCTCAAGCAACTGATATTGAAAGGGTTAATATCCAGAATCTTTTAGAAGCCTTCTCTGTAAAATCTGCTGAGTATAACTCAAAGCTGGAATCAGTAACCTTAATGGCTACTAGAAAAGAACAGAGAGCTGCTGAGCTAAGAGCAGAGATTACTCGTCTTCAAAAGGAGTTAAAAGATAAAATTGCTGATCATCAACTTGCAACTCAACAATATAATGCTCTGATTCAGGAGAGGGATGAGTACATCGAAGCTCATAATGCTGAGATTACCCGCAGTATGGTGACTATGCCTGCTTTTAATGAGGAAACTGGGATGGAGGAGGCCAGAAGAAAGGTGATGTCCACTCGCGAAGAACGACTGCAGACTCTTAAGCAGCAGATTGACAATCTGATAATACCTCCATCTTAGTGGAACACTTTGTATCTTTGTGTCCTTTTTGAAGTATCTGTGTTTTTGTAATGTCTTATATTTCAATTAATAAAAGACATTTTCTTTGCTGTGGCTCCATTATTTATTGCATATCTTGTTCAGATATAAATAATAGAGATAGAAAATATATTCAGAGGTACAAGACATGATATATTTTTTGATAATTTTGTAGAAAATAATTATATTCATTATATCTGCTCAGAGGTAATATGGACGTGGCAGAATATACTGAATATTATTATCTTAATTGACAACTTAATCGAAACGATAAGTTGCTGATGTGGATATGAGATGAACAGGAAAATCGTCAAATGATGGAATGAACAAACGAACCGTCGGGAAGATGATGAACAGATGAACAGTCAAATGATAATGAATGAACGGGCGAACCGTCGGGAGATAATGAACGGATGAACCGTCGGATGAATGTGTGGCTTCGTTGTTTGAGAAATCTCTGTCTATAAATAGAACAGAATTTTAACAGAAAAGAACTCTTCCACTTTTCTAACATAAAAATGTCGTCTGGAGATGCACTCAAGAAGACTGAACTCGCCCCGAAAGTTGAAGAAGGCGTTGAAGAACGTCCTGTCGATCCAATTCAGCCAAAGGAGGCAAAAGTAGGCGAAGGTTCGTCTTCACCCAAGCCACCGCGAGACATCCTGGACTTTCTGCTTGAACCAGGAAGGACTGAAGAAGAAGAGGTCATGAGACTGGCTGCTTGCAAGTTCCTCGTGGGTTCCGGCAAGGAGGTTCTGGACTCTTTTGCTGACCGTGTCTTTGAGAAGGACGACAGTGGTCCGCGTCCAAATGTAGAGAAGGATGATAGTGACCTTCCTTAATATAATGTACTATCATTCATGATGAAATAAAGTTTTATTTATGAACATGAACTTGTCTGATGATTTACAAACATTTACATTTACACATAGTACTTTTTAAGGAATTTGCCATTGATAGGCATCATTGCAATTCGTCCATCAAGTTCTGAGAGTTGATAAGCTCCATTTGAGAAGACTTTGCTTATAACGTAGGGACCTTCCCACTTTGCGTCAAACTTGCCTTTGCTCATATGAGTCATAGTCATAGGACGTCTGACTGTTAAAACAACTTCTCCTTGCTGAAAGGCTCTGACCTTCACTTTACGGTTGAAAGTCTTAGAAATGCGAGCTTGGTATAACTCAATATGTTGTTGAGCCATTAATCGCTTTTCATCAAGTGCCTCTAATTCTTGAAGTCGAAGAAGGTTATTGTTCTCTGTAGTGAGCTCGTTAGCAATGGCAATCCTTAAAGAAGAAATTTGAAGTTCCAAAGGAAGAACAGCTTCACAGCCATATACCAGAGAGAAAGGTGTAAAACCTGTAGGATTGCGGACCGTAGTTCGATAGGCCCATAGACATTCGCCAAGCTTTTCACTCCAATTCCGTTTGTTAGTGGATACAAACTTTTTGAGATGCTTGATAATAGTTTTGTTGAAGGCTTCGGCTAAACCATTAGCGGCAGGATTGTAGGCAGTCGAGGCGACGTTGTCAATCTGGTGATCATCACAGAATCTGGTAAATTTCTGGCTGATGAATTGCGGTCCGTTGTCATGGATAATTCGTCGAGGGATACCAAATCGATAAATGACATGGTATTTGATGAAGCTGATGACACTACTGGTCTTGACTTCAGCTAAAGGTATAGCTTCAGCCCACTTAGAGAAATAGTCCGTTATTGCTAAAATGAACCGATGTCCTCTAGAAGAAGAAGGATTAATAGGACCTATGACATCCATGCCCCAAGCTTCGAAAGGCCAAGAAGCGGCTGTCGGATGTAGAAATTCTGAAGGTTGATGAATGAAGTCTGCATGAATTTGACAGGCTCGACATTTTCTTGCATATTCGATGGCATCTGATACCATTGAGGGCCAATAGTAACCCATTCTTCGGATGCGATCCTGTAATTTAGGACCAGGCTGATGTGCTCCGCAAACACCATCGTGAGCTTCACGCAGTACTTGTTTTGCTTCATCACCAGCTAGACAGCGTAGAAGAAGACCATCATAAGTCCGTCGATAGAGAGTCTTAGTGGTTTGGTTGTAGTAGAACCATAAAGATCGTCGTCGAATACTTGTAGTCTCCTTAGGATCTTCGGGGAGTATGTCATGAACCACGAAGTCGATGAACGGAGTTCTCCAATCTTCATTGATAACATTAATTTTAGCCAAATTACTGAACTCGATGTTACGATTGTTTTCGACACAAAACAATTCTCGATTAGAGATAACCACCACTTGTTGTCTTCTGATGGGAACGGCTAAGACTGCTACAAGATTGGCTAAGGCATCTGCTTCAGTATTGCAAGCTCGACGTACATATTCAATAAAAAAAGCTTTGAACAATGTAGCCATATTGATTGCTGCTTCAAAGTAAGGTACCAGATCTTGATGACGAACCTCGTAAGTTCCTCTAACTTGATTGACAACCAGTTTAGAGTCGCCATAAACTTCGAGATACTCGACGTCTAGTTGTTTAGCTAGCTGAAGGCCGATGAGTAGAGCATTGTACTCTGCTACAATATTGGAACAAGATTCATCTAAAGAATAAGCTCTTTGGATAGTTGATCCTTCTGGGAAAAGAGAACAACTCCAACTCCTGCTACAATAGCACCATTGGGTCCAATTCTGGATGCTCCATCAAAGAATAGATGCCAAGTTGGAAATTCTTCAGAGATCAAGTTGACTTCTAACGTCTCGTCTGGAATTTTATCGTAAAGCTTGGATGTTTTCGGTACGGGATGAGCCGCCAAGAAATCCGCCAGTGCTTGACCCTTGACAGATTTTTGAGGAACATACACTATATCATATTGGGCTAGAAGGATGGCCCATGTAGCAAGCCGAGAGTTGAGTGTGCTTGGTTTTTTCATCAATACCCGAAGAGGATTGACTCGGGATATAATATGAATGGTTTGACCAATGATGTAATGTCTTGTCTTTTGAACGGCAGACATAAGGGCTAGACATTCTTTTTCAACCGGACTATAACGGTGTTCAGCACCAATCATAGTACGACTGAGATAGTAGATGGCTTATTCATGACCTTCTTTATTCTTTTGGGCAAGTAGAGCACCCAATGAATGATCCATAGCACGGACGTACATTAAGAATAGAATGCCTGAGATTGGTGGCACCAAGACTGGTAGGTTCATAAGATATCGTTTGATGTCGTTGAATGCTTGTTGACATTCTTCAGTCCAAATAAAAGATACACCCTTCTTCATTAGCTGAGTGAATGGTCTGCAGCGTCCAGACAAGTTCGAAATGAATCGCCTGATGTACGCATGTCGGCCTTGGAATCCTCGTAGCTCTTTTAGGTTGTGTGGAGGACGCATCTCTTGAATGGCTTTGATCTTTTCGGGATCCATGTGTATACCCTTAGAGGTAATAACGAAGCCGAGAAACTTACCACTAGAGACACCCAAGAATGACTTGGTAGGATTCATTTTGAGCTGATGTTGACGCTTGAGATTGAAGATAGTTCTCAAGTCTTGGATATGATCTTCTTTTAGACGACTTTTGACGGCAATATCATCAACATAGCATTCGACAGTTTTGCGAAGATGTTCTCTGAAAATGGTACTCATGGCCCGTTGGTAAGTTGCACCAGCGTTCTTGAGACCAAATGGCATCACTGTGTAGCAATAGACTACCCGAGGAGTACGGAAAGATGTGTGTTTTTTATCTTCGGGATTCATCTTGATCTGATTGTATCCAGAGAATCCATCCATAAAAGATATTCGCTCGAACCCACAGGTATTATCAATCATAACGTCCGTGATAGGGAGAGGAAATTCATCTTTCGGACATGCTTCATTAAGATCCCGGAAGTCGATGCAGACTCGAACTTTATCGGTTTTCTTCAGGACTGGAACAACGTTGGCTACCCAATCAGGATGTTGTTCTTCTCGAATAAAGCCACAAGCTATAAGCTTCTTGACTTCATCATTAATTGCATCCATCATTTCAGGCTTGAATCGCCGTTGCTGCTGTTTGACTGGTTTAGCATTAGGCAGAATATTTAATTTGTGAGTTGTAATTTTGGGATCTAAACCTGGCATGTCCTCATAACTCCAAGCAAAGACGTCAATATATTCTTTAATGAGAAGAATCAACTCTTGCTTATCTACTTCCGGAAGATTCTTGCTAACAAAGATTGGACGAGGTGACTCGCTTTCTCCTACATCAACTTGAACTAATTGATCTTCAGTAGGAGGTTCTCTTTGTTCAAATTAGAGTACCCACTGATTATCCATCTGTTGAGCCCAAGGGTCTGTTTCAGAACTTTCTTCAATGTCCTCATCATATCCTTCCGGAAGTTCAGCAGAAACCATATTGGAAGATACGATTACATGATGGACTTCACTGACGCTAGTGTCAGAATCCCACGACCTGGAATCAGAAGAATTAGAACGTTCTTCGCTATCAGAGTCGGAGACTGCTGGGGATAACATTGGAGGAGAAGCATATCCGAGACCTCTTTTGGTCTTGCTGTAATACATTTCTGACTTTCCTTGTGGAACAGCGGTACGGAGAGGAGTCTTTCTTCCCTAACCGTAGTTGAGGCCGCTTTTGAAGTCGTAACCCATCTTTCGGACGATGTATTTTGATTGTTGACTGTAACGACGGAATTGAAGATGTCCCGTGTCGTTAACTTTGCTATCATCCGTGTAGCTAAATTTTTGTTCCGATTTTTTACTAAAGAGTATTGGACGTTCACCTTTCTTGCGAGCAGGAACAATACGATATGAATTTTTGGATGTTCACATGAAACTTCTGTTTGAAGAGATTGTACAACTCCCATTGTAAATGACTGAAAGCTATCTAACATATCCAAATAGTATTTAGTATAATAAATAACATCAATATACTGGAAAGTAGATGCTTTTTCATTGATATGTACATCTGTATTTACAACAGGACCTTTAGCCTTAGCAGGCTTGGTCAGATTGATTACAAGAGGGGAAGAAGAAGAACGTGGAGGAGGCTTGTTACGACGAAGGTCAATAACAAGTGGCTCAGAGGAGGTGAGCTCCCTTTTTTCTTTGTTGTGAGTTAAATCAACAACAAGAGGCTCAGAAGAAGTGAGCTACTTTTTGTCCTTGTTACGATGTAAGTCGATAACAAGTGGCTCAGAAGAGGTGAGCTCCCTTTGATTTTGATCGCCATCAACTGATTTTTTCTGAACTGGCAAGTGAATAGCCAGTGGTTTAGAAGACTGAGGATGAGAAATACGCCCTTTGACAGGTATGATGAGAGTGTCATTGGGTACTGCTTTTTGATCTTCTTCAGTATCCATGGCCAATACCACTTTCATAAATTCTTCTTTGTACATACGAGCATCGTTGCAATACGCTTCGACGCCTTTGAAAGGATAAAGGTCTGCAACTTCTTTATGAACTTCTCCTTTGTCATCAACATATTTGAAGCATTGATGAAGAGTTGATGGAACGACATTATGTTCATGGAGAAAGGGTCTTCCCAGGAGAGCATTGTAAGAACAACCATGATTGTCTATAATATAAAAGGTCACCTTTGTGCGAAGATTGCCTATTTGGTGTTTTAGGCGGATCTTGCCGAAAGGTTCACTTCTTGCTTGGTTGAATCCCAAGATAGTGGTGATTGTGCTTGAAAGACTATGCACTGGTATCTTCAACACGTCTAGCATTGTCGTTGGCATAATGCTGAGTGCAGACCCTAGATCTATCAGGATACGATCGACTTTCATTGAATCGACATACCCTGTATAGTAGAGAGGACAATCATGCCTATTATCCTCTAGTAGCATATCATCTTGAGTGAAAGTGATGTTTAGAATCAACTCCAGTACACTATGACAGTGACTGCAAGAGACTGGTTCTGATTCTGGCTTTTTGAGAAGAGTTAAGCAAGTTTCAGCCTGCATCAGAGCTTCACTTAAAGTTTCTCGAGTTTCCTTGGAAAGGCGCAAGAGCTCGAATATTGATAGTCTAGCCGGTGTATTGGCTAGTTGAGCCAATATATCAAAATTGTATGGCTTTTCAAGTCCTGTAGGAGATGATTTCTTCAGAGGTTTGTCAAAACGGACTTGTTGCTTACCTTTGTCAGCAACCACCGGCTTGGGAGGAATAGGTACTACGACTGGTGAAGATGTGGAAGGAATTTCTTTAGAGGAGGCAGGTTGTACTGAAATAGGTTCAGAAGAAGAAGTAGGATTCTCTTGAACTTTCGGATGATCTTTTAAATAGGCTTTCCCTGATCTGGTGCCTAACAGAATCTTTTCGTCAACTATGGGATCAAAAGACACCATGTTGCAAGTTTTTGTCTTACCTTTAGAACGACTTTTCTTCTTGGAAGAAGAGGGCACTTCGAATTCCAGAGCAAGATCGGGATGAATCCACATAATTTCACCATTGTCAAGAGACAAGGGAACAAGACCTTCATTTGGTGGAAGTGGGAGATTCTCAATCTCAAGAGTAGCTTTAGGAATTGGAATGACATCGTGTTGTACCATCTGCGGAGGAGAGTCACCAAACTGGACTGAAACCATGTTTGCAGTAACAGTTTTCTCATCTTGCTGCAGAGTGACGACACCAGCATTGACAAGCTCTTGAATTTTGCCTTTGAGCACGTAGCATGCTCGAGTAGGATGTCCAATGAACCTGTGGTAGACACAATATTTAGGATGATCTGTCTTACCGACTTCATCAGGTTTCTTTGGGTCTGGGAGCTGAATTTTATTGCTTTTGAGTAAACATTCAAAGATGCTTGCAGTGTCATTCTCGTCAAAAGAATATTCCACTTTCGGACGAGGTTCCCTCGGTGGAGGTGCCGAAGGAGTAGGAGTGGATGTAGGTGGAGCCACATTGACAGCCAAAGATTCTTTATTCTTTTTCAAATTAATGTTCAAAGTCTCTTTTGCTTTGCGATTATTCTGACGGTTGCCACCACCTGACGTCTGATGTTCATCTCGATCAAGGTTAGACATCTGTACCCCCAATTGTTTGAACTTCTTGGCACTCACTTCAGCAGCTTTGGCGTTGACGATGAATGAAGGCCAATCTTGGAATTGGGTAGATCCCGTCCACATACTGATAATAGGCAAAAGATTTGCCTTACAAGTATCAATAGTGACAGCAGCTGGAGTTCCAGGAGGCATTTTCAAAGCTTCACGGCGGAACCGTTCGATAAAGCTCTCAGCAGTTTCATTATGTTTCTGTTTGATTTTATTGAAAGCCGACATAGTCATGTCATTAAATCCTTCATGAACCGTTCCAGGAAGATTTGCTTGAGACCTGAGAAGGAAGTGATACAACCATCGGGCAAACTTCTGTACCAGTCGTATGCTATGCCGGCTAAACAACCTACAAACACTCTGGTAAGAAGAGCGTCATTTGGCTGGAGTTGAACGGTCATTAACTCAAAATGATTGATGAATTGACTAGGAGAAGTACTGCCATCGAACAAAGAGATTGTTGGGATCTTGTACTTCGGTGGGAACGGGACTTCTTTCCATTCAACTAGATAGGGCTGCTTGATCCCCAATCTTTGCAAGTTGTCTTTTTCTTTGAAAGCTTCGAACTGAGTTCGCAAGAGTTTGACAGCTTCATTGGCATCTTCTGATGACGAAGAAGGAACAGGTTTAGTTAGAGCAGTAGGAGGAGGAACAACATTGTAAGCACTACCCCCAGCTCCGGACTGACTAGGTGTAGTTTGAACTTGTACTTGTACAGGAGGCATTTGAGGAGACACTACCCCCAGCCCAGTATTGGCAGGTACTGAAGATGCTATGATCTCTGGACTTGTAGTAGGTGCAATCGGTGGTGTAGCATGTTATGCCACAATGATAGAATGCATACTAGCAACCATTTCTGCCATGGTTTTTAGCTTGTCTTCAAGTGCAGCAATTCGCTGTTCCTGATTAGAAGAAGTCGAAGCATCTGGATCATCAGTGACAACATAAGCTGTCACTTCTCTTGGTACAGTGGAAGACACTGTTTGTTCAGAACTTTTGCTGTATGCATCATAGTCGGAGAAAGAATCGTCTCCTGACTGAGAAGTAGGAAGATAACCTGAAGGGTTTTGAGAAAGATTCCTTTGACCGATTATATCTCGGCTTCGAGAACGGGTATGTCGAAACACTCCTTCAGAAGATTCTTGGAGTAATTCTAAATACCGATGGCTTGGCTTGCGAGGCTTGCCATGCTTAGAGCACCTTCTACTCCCAGTGTCTCGGGAGGTCATGTTGACAGAAGCATACAAGACTTTATCTTCCTCTGACATAGGTTCAGATTTAGCAAAAGTCAGACGATCGAAGACAGATCGTTTTGTTGTTTGACAACAACATTGGATGATAACTTTATGGTTGCAATGATGATCAGATGGTTGAGATGGAGGTGTTGAGACATTGTCCCGTTTTTGTCTGAGATGTTCTCGGAGATCGGGAACAACAGCAGGACGAGAAAAACTCTAAGGGATCTGTTCTTTGATAACATTCGGAACATGATTCCGATTCTTCAAATATTTAGTCCCTTGAGTATATAGGAAAGTGCTCACTTTATTGGCATAAGTGTCATGATTTTTGACCCTGGAGAGTTGTTTCTGATGATGTTTGGTCTTCGGCATTGGCTGTTTTCATTTTACCGAAGTGGGTCTATTGAGATAAGTTCTGAGATCAGCAAATTCACCCCCAGGGGTTTCTGTCTGAGATACTAACAGTTTTCCCTGTCTGGAACGGGAAATCTTGAGAGTCGGGAGGTCTTGGAATTCTGCTACCGGGGTAGGCAGAATACCTTTTTGATCAGTACAAGTTCTCTTGTTATAAAGGAATGAAGAATCCTTGTTTGAAAGAGTTCTAGTACTGATTGGTGCCGAGGCACGTTCAGATTGATCTTCTTCGGTAAAAACTGAAGAAGATTGAGAAAAGACAAAGGGCCTTTTCCTTTGTTTTGTGACGAAGGGTTAGCTAAAGAGCGTTTTCCTCTGTTGGCTTCCAAGTTATGGGATAAGGAAGTTTGAGAAAAGACCAATGGGCCTTTCCCTTTATTTTGAAGAGAAAGAGGAATAGCCAAAGGACTACCCCCAGTGGATTGCGCAGGAGCAACAGTGTGTTTAGGAAGAGGAACAGAGCCTTTTCCCTTGTTATGAGAAGAAGAGAGTTTAGCCAAAAGGCTGTCACTCTTGGATTGCGCAGGAATGCTTTGCGCATGAGTTGATGGTACGCTGGTTCTGGCCACAGAGACTGTGGTTTGCGCATCAGGAGTTCTTGCCACAGAATGCTTAGGTTTCACTCTGGTTGCTGGAATGTTGGTTTGCGCAGGAAGTTTGGCAGCCAATTGCTCCAGAGGCATAGGAGTTTTATACTTAGCCATGGCAGCATATGAAGTCTTTTGTGTACTGGCCATAGCAGACTGTGCAGCAGTAGCAGAGACAGATTGTACACTGGGCTTGGTGACAGAAGCTTTAGACTGCACAGCAGACTTGCTGGCAGATTGTGCAGAAGACTTGCTGTCAGCATTAACAGAATGCACAACAGTCTTTGGGACCCACACTGGGCGCACTTTGCATACGGCAGCAGTGGTTGCAGTGCGAGGAGTGGTCTTGGAGTTGATCATAGATTCGTAGGCTGTCTAGTTGATCTTCACAACCAGTGTCTTCTGCGTCTTTTCGATAGACGCTATGTCACATTGAGTTGTCACTTCCTCATCGGAGGAGAAAGTCGTCTCCAGCAGAGTCGCCATTTTGTTTGCAAAAACAAAAGTTGAAGAACTTTATTGATACAAACTTTATAAAAGATTACAATTTGAATTCTGGGAATGGTACAACTTTAGGAATCCAATCTAGATGACGATTGCTTTATCCCTTGGACGATGTGAACTCTGAAGACGAAGCCTCTGAAGTTGAAAATAACTCTGGAATTGAGGGCAAAAAGCCTCGGAAGTGGAAGGCAAAAGCCTCGGAAGAATGCAGCAGCACTTGGGCAAGAACTACTGGACTCTCTGAACTTTGAAGTTTGATCTCTCTGATTTTTGATTATTGATTCTTGATCCTTTTGAATGGAGACTTGAAACTCTATTTATAGAGTTCTGAGAAATAACTAACTTTTAGTTATTCTGGACTGCGCATGATGGATTGCGCAGCAATTGGTTTGCACAGCAATGGACTGCACAGGCAGTTGCTGGATCATGGGCTAACTGTCTTAGACACATGGCATCATTTGATTGAAATACGCATGATCATGCACAGGCAGTTGCTACAAAATGAGCAATTGATGGCATGAATGCCACGTGTATTTTATCATTTGTACTGATAGAACGCGCACATTGAATTGCGCAGGTTTTGGATTGTGCCAACTTGAATTGCGCAGGAAATGGATTGCGCCAACATAGATTGCGCCAACATGGATTGCGCTGCCAGCTGTCCTCGAGCGCCGTGCTGCATGATTAAACGAACGGCCGCCTCGATCTCCGTGCTGTCAGTTGTCAGAAGATTTGATTTGTGTCAGGTAATGATGGCGATTTGCCATGTCAGCCTGCGCACTTGGAAGTGTGTGCAGTCTATCTTGTGCAATCTGATTGGTGCGCAATCTGATGTCTGCGCAGTTCATCTGAAAGTTGTATTTCTTGATTTTCTGACTTTATTGATGTGTGCAACTTGATTTTCTAGGACCTACAGAGACCAAAATTGCTCCACTTGTAATGGTAAATAAGCTCCAAATCCTTGCTAGCTAGCTTCTAGAGGCTTCCTCTTCACTAGGGGAGCATATTGCAATTGATTAGCCTCAATTTAGAGTTGATTTGGATAAAGGGGGTGAATTTATGGAAGAACACAAATTAGGGTTTGAAGGGTGTAATGAAAAGAGGCAAAGGGGTGTATCATGATGCTTATATAGGGCAAAGGGTAACTCTTGGCCGGCCAACTAGGGTTCCTTGGGTTAGGGTAGTCATTCATGGCAATTAAAGCCCTCTACATGCATAATTCAAGCCTTTCTAGTAAAGGCCCAATGTAAACTAGGGTTTCAAGCTAAAATATCTCAATTCCTACAATATCTAGATATTCCTAACCTTGTCATTTAGTTGGAAGCTACAAATAAAATATCTTGGCTCATGATCAATATCTAGATTAGGGCAATTCTAACTTATGGTTGAAGTACGTGCAGGCAACTCTAGAGGGGGGTGAATAGAGTACTTGTGACAATAATGATCAATTAAAAAATCAACTCTATTCAATCCCAACTAACAAATAAATAATTATAGTATAATTGCGAAAATTAAATAGAGATCAGAAAGCATACACAGACACAATAATTTTTAACCTAGTTTCCTTCGTGGAGGACTAGTCCAGGCCTGAGAACTCTAGCTCAGGATTGAAATCTACTATTTGTGAAATAGCTTTACAACCACGTGCCTTTACACAGAAGAGCACGCCAACTTCTTGAAAAGATCGCTGAGGCAAAACTTGGAATTGTCCAAGTGACTTCTTCAAGACTCTTGCACAAAACTTCTAATTGACTCGCACCGAGCACCTTGTAGGCTTGGGAAGTTATGGCTAGTAGATGAGAAGAGTATGTCTCTTTGGGATGTATAGGCTATAAGAGAGAAGAAGAAAAGATTGGATGGTTTGAAATGGGAGAAAAGGGTGCCTATATATACTAGTCCTGGGAAGCAAAGTTCGGCCAGAATTTGTCCAAAATTCAAAAATTATGGCCGTTGGACAACTTGCAATGAGCAATCCCTAAAAATTAGGTCCTGGAAATTAGGAGATAGAGTTCGGCCCGAACTCTGTGTGGGGGCAGAGTTCGGCCGGAACTCTGCCTCCTTGGAGACAGAATGCTCATTGGGCTATTGGGCTTTGGCAGTTTAGCTTTTTGTTTCTGGGGCCTTTTGGTTATCTAGTCTATGGTTGAGGTACTCAATGCGACTCAACGTACAATAGCCTAGACTCAAATAAAATTGTGAAAATACAGACTTTCGATGACAAGTTCCAGCAGTATTCGTCGAGCAGTCGTTGATGATGATTGTCCGACTTGATATGTGTAAGTCGTCTGTTTTGTAGCTTTAATGACAATGTATGTGTCGAGATGGATCATGTCAAATATGGATTTGTTAATTATCAAGATTAGGTTGACTGCGATCCAGTTTGGGTCAACAATCTCCTATATTTTGATAATTGATAAAAAATAATATTTTTGTGTCTCAACATTCATACCTGGACACATATATAGCTCCCCCGTAGATGGACAATTCGGCTTCCCCGTAAATAGAGAAGTCCTGATACAAGTACTAGTCCAAACAATATAGCACAAGTATTTATATTTGTCCAAAATGGTTAAGCAATATCTCATATTTCTCCCCCTTTGACATTTAGCAAAATGAAATAGAAGCTCCCCCATAAGAACATAATTATGGTAAAAATATGCAAGCATACAACCAAGCTCAAGTCCAACGTAAGAGGTAGCTAGTAAATAATCCGAATAAAAGCCATAAAATCAGAAAGTAGTACAAAGGAAAGAGTTTTCAACTACATAACCACTGAACGAAAATGACAAAGTGCATAAATAAAAGAAATCCTAAGCATCAACAGCATCATAAAATGAACCACGGCCGTTATGGAGCACGGAAAGGTCCCGCAGAGTCGGATGGATCGCTGGTAGAGCGACGAGGATCAACAAACGCTACATCTGGATCCAAATACCTCCTTATCCAGGCGTCGTCGATACGATAACCTTCGCGAGAAGGGTCTCGTACCATGGGATAAGACACCGTAGAATGCGAGGCCAAGGAGTACTGGATGTCATGGAGAGTGTTGCTGTTGGTCGACATCTGTAAGGTGGTGCGATAGTCCATCTGAGTCCAGTGATCGTCCTCCAAGCGGAAACGATCACACAGCATAGTCTGAATAGACTCAAGAGTAGCAGATGGCTCGGGCGCAGGTTGCCCGAGAGCAGGAGGATCATCCTGAGCATCAGACTCAGAATGCTCTGACTCAGCAGGAGACTCAATAGCTGCTAGAAGTCGCCGTGCCTTAGACAGATAGGCAGGGCCAGGACGGAACTGGCACTCATCAAGAGGAACATGGAACGTATGAAAAATCATCAGTAAATAGAGGGCATAGACCAAAGATCAAGCTCTCTTCCGTACATTAATCATCCAGTCCATCATAGTGCGCAGAAAGTTAAATGGGACATGGAAATGTAGATGATAAAGTAGAAAGATCTGAAAATAAGATACTTCATCGGTCGATCCAGCTTTGGAAAAGATCGTGGAGAAAATGATACGATAAAGTTCATCGAAATACGGGTTAAGATATTTAGCCCGTAGCTTGCATGGACGAGTGTTGGGAGTACAAAAATCATCCTTAAAACTTTCAAAGGACGATCCATCAGGATATTGAAACTTGCGGGCATCAACAAGTTTCTCCCAAGAATTGGGTTCTAAGATCTCGAGATATTCTGTAAGCTCAAAATCAACAAAAGTAATGTCGATACCGGCGACACGAGAATAGATTTGTGTGTCGTCAAAGGTTAGATTACAATAAAACATTTGGATAGCATTCAAATAAATAATAGATGAAGTAGAAACTAACTCATCTAAACAAAGATCATGGAACAATAAATCATAATCCAAAAATATAGTAAAATTGATCGGATGACCCACATACACACTCCGTGAACGAAAATCGGCAAACCATTCATTGGAAGCCTCCAATGACACAAAAATTTGTTCATTGAATGTGTTGGGGTCATGAGGTTGTGGTGGACTAAAAAGTGGATGGATTAGAGGAGCAAGAGGAGGAGAAGGATTGGAAAATGATGCACCTTCACTCCTTTTTCTCTTGCCTCTTCCAAAAAATCTTGGAGCAATGGAGAATTTGAAATAATTGAAAAGGAAATAGAGAGGAATATGAAATTATACCTCACAAAGATGTGAAAAGATGGAATAGATCCTCCCAAAAAGCTTGAGATCTTGAGTTTGGGAAGAGAAAGAGCCCTAAAAGTGGATCTTCTAGGGTTAGGGTTTGAGAATTTTGAGTTTGGAGATAGGTGGAAGAGGAACACAATGAAGAGAGAGAGAGTGGATTCTCGGGTTTAAGGAGTTTAGGAGCAACCAAGCAGGTTAAATCTGGACCGTCGGATCAAATCAATGAGTGGCTGAGAAGCAATGAAGGTTCTGTGACCATGGACACAAAGTTCGACCCGAACTCTGTGTGGGGCAGAGTTCTGCCCGAACTCTGCCTCCATGGGCACAAAACACATAAAGTTTTGAAAGATGACAAATTTTGATTGAAAAAAATAGAATTTTGAAAGTTTGAATTAACTTAGTCATAAATGAAATTAAACCATATAATAAATAAGGATTTATGACAATGATCATTATGATGAAATTGCCATGGGGTAGCTGTAGGGGCCGGATCCTAGCTAGCGGTAGTCCGAAGACTAGTGCACCGTGTCACTTAGGCTTTTATGCCTTGTTGTTAGAAGGACCCTTTCGGCTTGTACCCATAGCAAAGTTACCATAAATATATATGTCATAATCGTTACTTACGTAGGACAATTTATTTAATGACCATTTCATCCAAAATTCCTAATTCACGACAAAGAAAGTTGAAGCGCTCTTCGGCCAGTGGTTTGGTAAAGAAGTCTGCTAGCTGATGTTCAATGTCTATGAATTCTAAATTAATCGTGCCTTGTTGTTCATGATCACGCAAAAAGTGATGTCTAATCTCTATGTGTTTAGTGTGTGAGTGACAAACAGGGTTCTTGGTCAGATTAATGGTACTAGTGTATCGTATAAAATAGGTATGTGCTTGAAACATAAGTTGTAGTCTTCAAGGGTTTGTCGAATCCACATAATCTGCGCACAACAACGACCAGATGCGATGTATTCAGCTTATGTTGTGGATAGTGCGATAGAGTTCTGCTTCTTACTAAACCATGACACGTGCCGCTGGTACTCTTGCGGTCGACTTTGCATCCCGTAAAATTAGCATCAAAATATCCGATTAAGTCAAAGGAAGTGGTTTTGGGTTACCACAAGCCAACCGTAATAGTTTCTTTAAGGTATCTAAAGATACGCTTAACTGCGGTCATGTGTGATTCCTTAGGATTGGCTTGGTATCTAGCACATAAGCAAACATTAAACATAATGTCAGGGCAATTAGTAGTTAAATATAATAAACTACCAATCATACCTCGATACTTACGTTGATCGACCGGTTTGCCGCTTTCATCAGGTTCCAGCTTAGTGGTAGTAGCCATAGGGGTGCTGATCGGTTTAATACTGTCAAGCTCAAACTTCTTCAACATGTCCTTGACATATTTCGATTGATTGATGAAGACGCCTTACGAGAGTTGTTTGATTTATAATCTAAGAAAGTAATTGAGCTCCCCCGTCATGCTCATCTCAAACTCATTCTGCATACACTTGGCAAATTCCTTGCATAGACCCTCATTAGTAGATCCAAAAATAATATCATCAACATATATTTGCACTAAGAGAATTATGTCATCAAGAGATTTTATAAATAGTGTAGTGTCAACTTTCCCTTTTGAAAAACCTTTATTTAGTAAGAAAGTACTCAGACGATCATACCAAGCTCGAAGAGCTTGTTTGAGGCCATCGAGAGCTTTCCTAAGTTTAAAAACGTGTTCGGAAAATTTGTAATTTTTGAAACCAGGTGGTTGTTTGACAAAAACCTATTCTTTGATAAAAAACCGTTTAGAAAAGCACTTTTCAGATCCATTCAAAAAAGTTTAAAGTTTTGAAAAGTTGCAAATGCACTATCATGCCCCGCTCCCGTATAAGCGATCGTCCTCGCTATGGCGTGATGCCACACGAGCCTAGATTGTGCTCGTGCAAGGCGGGTTCCATAACGGCCGATTTCAATGGCTGCGACGGGGTCGTCGCACAGAAATCCCAAACAGAGACATTGAATTCTAGCAGCGGAAGTTAAGAACAAAACACAAGTCATTCAAAAGAAGCTCTTTATTGATATCGAAACAACGGTTACATTGGGGGCGCAAGGCCGAGATTACAATCACTCAAATTTACTCGTCTCACATTACAAATCACTCTGCTCTCTCTTATCTCTCAATACTTGTCTCGAGCCAGCGGATGCTTCGGATAGGCGATATCCATACATTATGTCCCGTATAAGTCTTCGATTCCATGCGGCCACACGCTTCGAATCGCCAAGGAACTCCGTGCCTCGACGCATCCAAGCGAGCTTCGTGCCACGAGCTTCTACCTGTGCCTGCACATGGAAACTGTATGGGTGTCAGTACTCAACTGTACTGGTGGAGTGAGCTCCTCGCCCACCCATACAAAACCGACACGTTTATTTTACTTTGTGCGATACAAGCCCCTTTACGATTGTCTTTCTAGTCTTGCCTTAGGATCGATTTTAGGACCGACGCCTTGGTCTATTTTGTGTCTTTTAGACCGTTACCGTGCCTTGCACTAATAGTGTACTCATACTTTACCGCTAGAACTTCTCGTTCCAATAACATCAACTTATCGCCTCGTGCTTGCCTTTCGTGCCATACTCTGGGACGTAACGACTCGGTCGTGCAATGAACTCGATTCATGCTTTAGTATCACCGAGGCAGTGCCTCCTCGCTTAGTCTTGCCTATACTCGTGTTGTGACGACGCGGCCATGCCTCACATCTCGAGTCATACCCAAAAACTCAACATGACTTAACCAAACTTTCCCTATGGCCCTTCTCGACTTAACTCGCAACGACTAACCCAACTTGTGGAACCGGTGTAAAAAATTCAAGCACGACGCCATATCTCGTGCCGAAGCACGTGTCTTTACGTATAGCCGAATCGTAGGCTTTATAACACCTTATGTGCATACCGTGCACGCATTCCATAATTCATCACATACCATGCTTACACTTCCTTGTTACAAGTGACACCGTGCATGCGGGTTCGCCGCTTAGCACGCCAAGTATCTATATGAAAGGCCACTGGCATGACAAGCCATCGCGGACATAGCTCGGATAGGCGGCGGATCCTTCAGCGCAGGTAGCAAGCCCTGTTGAAAGCCCCTGACTACCCACGCAATAAAAGCATGCGCTGCTATAACGTCTACTCCCTAGGATGACTGGGCCCGGTGCCCCGGCGTATAACTAGTCTAGACAGAAATCCTTGTCGATAAGGTGTCCAATGACCACGTACCTACGAGACATCTAGACTCACGTAAATGCATGGCCTACTTGTTGGTACGACTGGAACTATACTTAGCAACTTGTGCTCTGAGCCACACTTTGCATAACGTGCATTGGGACCGAGAGACTCCCAACCGAGGGACCGCCTCATACTCCTTAACGTGGATAAGAATGCGAGACTCCCAACCGAGGGACCGCCTCGAACATCTTAACATGGATAGGAATGCGAGACTCCCAACCGAGGGACCGTCTCGAACTTCTTTGAACTCGAGGGAACGACTACTACCTTGCCTTCCAAATTAACTTGAACAAAACGTGTTCCTTAAGTGCCACAAACCGTGGCTAACTTTACATCCTTTAACTGACTTACGTCCTACGCGACGCTATCACCCAAGTGATATGTTACATGACGGCCCTTGAGATCGTGGGACTATTTGACTTGACAACCGCAGAAAGAACGGGATGGCACTTGGAATGACTTAGGTCGATCGGCATAACTTTGCCTAACTTACTCAAGCCTATAACTTAACCCGAGGGACGAGCCAAGGCTATGCCAAGCCTTATGCAGTGGAAACGTGTATGCTTTATCGAGCATTTACGCGGGCGACGCCTATGACTTAGGCTAACTCCTTGTTTGTGTCGAATACCAACTTTTTCTTCTCCCAAGCCGCGGAACGAAGGAACGAGTGTCATTTTTAAAGCACGCTGAGCAACAACTCTAATCTGACCGTGGGACGTTTTCCATGTTCTAAACTCGATTCGATTCGTCGGGATAATTCCCTTTAGCTATGTGAATTCGTCTCTTTTATTATTAAGCCTACTTGTGCAAGTTGAAAATACTCGATTTATTATGTGAAGGCAAAGATGAGGCAAGTTCACCGAAACTACCCCACTTGAGCGATGTCTTCGAGTCTCCGTTGTAAGGCCAAGTCCGAACGCCGTCGGCATTTCGATTCCTCTGATTGACTTCGCGGGATGGGACACTACATGTACAAAGCGTCCGAATGGATTCTAGTCGTGCAACAGGAGCATACGTCTCCTCATAGTCGACGCCCTCCTCTTGATTGTATCATTGGGCTACGAGATAAACTTCGTTGCGAGTGACTGAACCGTCCTCGTTTACTTTGTTACGAAAAACCCATTTAGCACCAATTATTGAGTGCCCAGTAGGTTTAGGAACAAGTTCCCAAACTTGGCTTCTCTCAAATTGGTTGAGTTCTTCTTGCATCGCAGAAATCCAAAATTCATCATTAAAATCTTCTAAAATGTTTTTCGATTCTATTTGAGAAATAAATATAGTGCTAGCTATAGTGTCTCTTACAGAGTATTGGGTAGTTATACCTTTTGATATTTCACCTATTACCAAGTCCTTTGGATGAGAGAGAGTGAATTGGAACTTCTTTGGTAATTCCTTCGGAGAGCTGGTTTCAGATGTTGTATTTATAGATGTCGAAGTAGATGGTTCATCATCGTCGTCAGAAATAACAAATGTACTATTGTTCTCATCAAAAGTTACATTAGTAGACTCTTCAACAATCATGGAGCGTTTGTTGAACACTCTATATCCTTTACTCTTGGCCGCATAGCCAAGAAGAATACCTTCGTCAGCTTAGGCATCAAATTTGTCTAAGTTGTCTTTGGTATTCAGGATAAAGCAGCGACAACCGAACACTCTAAAATAAGAAACATTTGGAGTCCTAGCAAGCCAAAGCTCATAGGGTGTCTTCTTTGAGATAGGTCGAATCAACACCCTATTCAAAATATGGCATGCTGTGCTGACAGCTTCTACCCAAAAGTATTTTGGAAGAGAGAATTGATTTAGCATAACTCTAGCCATATCACCAAGAGTTCTATTCTTTCGCTCCATAACACCATTTTGTTGAGGAGTTCTTGCACACGAAAATTTATGACTAAAACCATTTGAATCACAAAAAATTTCAAAATCAGAATTTTCGAATTCGCCACCATGATCACTTCGGATACGAGTAATCATGTAGCCTTTTCGGTTTCGACCTTTTTAGCAAATACTTTGAAAATAGAAATTGTATCACTTTTGTTTGTAAAAAAAAAACCCATGTAAATCTTGAAAAATCATCTACAATAACAAAAGTATAGAGTTTTCCGCCAAGACTGGCTACTCTACTAGGACCAAATAAGTCCATATGAAGTAACTGCAAAGGTTGTGTAGTACTTACAATATTTATGGATTTAAAGGAAGATTTGGTAGCCTTATTCTTTTCACATTTGGCACATACCGTGTCTATCTTGAATGTGATATCCAGCAGTCCTCTGACTAGCTTCTTGGTGGATAATCTGGATATAGTATCCATGTTGGCATGACCAAGACGCTGATGCCATAGGAGCTTTTCGTCTTTGTGAGCGTAAAGACATCTCCTTGCACTGTTAGTATCACAAGATAGATAGAAAATATAAATATTATCTTCCCTTATCCCTTCAAAAGTGATGTCTCCAGTTGATCGATCATAGATAAAGCATTTAGTTTTCCCGAAATTAATATCATAACCGTGATCAACAAGATGACTAATGCTGAGCAAGTTATGCTTTAATTCGGTCACTAAACAGACATTGTTAATGACATGAGAGGGAGGATAACCAATACAACACTACTAGAAATAATCCATTATACGGCAACCTTAAAATGCCGTTAATAATGAAATTATTGCCGCAAAAACACAAATATGGCAACAATTTGAAGTTGCCATAGCGTGCCGTAAAAGGTTGTGTCAGTATTGCTTACTTACGGCATCTTCCAATTATTGCCGTATAAGGGAACTAATTTACGACAATTAATTGTTGCCTTATAAGAAATCTTTTTGTTGCCTTTAAAGATTATTATTAATGGCAATATTTAGTTGCCGTAATTTCGAACAATATATGGCAATATATTATTGTCATATATCATCAGTCCATAAATGGCAAGATTATGTTGCAAAATATTGTATTTATTTTAATGGCAATATTTTTTTGTCGTAAACTACTAGTATTATATGGCATTATATATTTCCATATATTGCAATCCCATATGGCAATTCTTCGTTAGGCATGTCTTTATTGTCATGTTTGAGAACGTAAGACAACTGCCGGATTCCATATTTGAAAAATTAATTTTTACTATTTATTGCCATGATCGACAAAATGTGACAATTGATAGATGCCAATATTTGAAATATCTACTAAATTCAATTGTCAAAATTTAAGTAGATCATTAACCAAATATTAAATATAGATAATAATTCAATTTGTACACTTCAAATAAAAAATAACTTCTAATTAAATATGGTATATTCAGTACTACATCATCATTAATATTACATAAAACCAACTACGCCAGGAATCCATACTTATCATATCCAACATTATGAGGCACAATTCCTCTTTTATATGAGGTTCAAAATTCAAATAGGTACTTGACACCCCCAACTTAAACTTAAATTTGTTGCCTCCTTGTTCCCTCCATATGTATAACATGTCTGCAAAGATTTCTTTGACAGTTGTGGTGTGCCAATTCACAGCTATACAATCTTTATATACCCTGGTATGGATAAACAATAAAATTAGCCTATAGACCAAAAAATGTTAATAAAAAAAATTATATTTTATGGTAGTGCAAATTTCTATGTTTCATTTGTTTTATATGAATGGTTACAATAGATGAAACTTGTATAAATATTTTATTTTAAGGATAAAAACTAATGGAAATAATCTATTTACAACCAAACTCATTCATTGGCCTAAAACTGTTCTATTTGCAATGACAACCTCACATTTATAAAAATATGTTTGTGAAATATATACAATTTCATCATTATAAATATTTTTCAAGTTTATTATCATGCATGCATATATGGTTCTTAACCTTCTATAGATGGTTGTAAAAAAAATCTTCCATAGATTAATTAAAAGAATATTATTTGCATATATGCTTCTCAACCTTCCATAGATGGTTCTAAAACAATCTTCCATAGATAATTAAAATAATATTACATGTATATATGGTTCTCAACCTTCAACAGGTGGTTGTAAAAAAAATCTTCCATAGATAATTAAAATAATATTCTATGGATATATGGTTCTCAACCTTCCAAAGATGTATTTAAAAAAAATCTTCCATAGATAATTAAAAGAATATTATATGCATATATGGTTCTCAACCTTTCATATATGGCTATTAAAAAAAATCTTAACCTTCCACAGATAATTAAAAGAATATTCTGATTCTAATGAATCGAATCATAAACAAAGAAAAGATTTATTTTATCTTCATGAATATATGGTAAAATATTCAATAGTATATTGTAGAACTATTAGGATGATAATCAAGTCAAAAACAAACCTAATTAATATTTAGAAAAATATTCACAAACTCATTATCAAAAAATTTATCAAATCTTATTTCCTCTAAATCTTTTTAGGAGAAGTGATAATAGAAGATTTGAAGGTTCAGGGTCCATGAGTAATGTAGAAAACTAAGGAGAAAAATTTCATCGTGTGTTCCGGAGTAATTTAGTTGGAGAAAAATTTCACAATTTGAGCAAACGCATTTATTAACCAAAAATTAGAACACAAAATAAAGCAATATTTTAAATAATTATCCATACCGATTAGTCGTCGATCACTCGGACTTGATGGCAGCAAAGACCTTCTGCTAGAGGCACTTAGAACCGTTAATCCAAAACTTCTCGTCCCCAAAAGAAATTCACAAATGAAAGAAACAAAAAAAAAAACAAAATAGAAATAGAGGTTAAAGAAATACCTAGGTTGAAGAAGGGGAAGAGAGATCTAGGTTGAAGGGGTAAAGAGACCAAAGTTTAAAGAGAGACCTAGATTGAGAGAGAATAGGAATTAGGATTTGGTAAAATAATAAAGGAGGAAAAATATTTCAACTTTTTATGTTCCAGCCGGTCTTATGTATAGACACGAATTTTTTTTATTCTCATTAAACCACAAAAAATTTCCATAAGTAAACAAATAAAATATTGCCATATTTATTTTGTTCATGGAGGAAAAATATATTACATATTTTGGGACAATATTTTTTTCATAAACTAATTATTTTATGGCAATGTAAAATATTGCCACATTTGATTGTAATATATTATGTCACAAATCCAGCTTGCCATAATATATTGCGATCAAATATGGCACGCGTTATTGTTGCCATAAACGTTTCCATTAAACATGGCATGCGTCCTTATTGCCATATAAAGTGTGACAATTAAAGGCAACATTATTTGTTGCCATAAACAAACTTGTGTATTAAGGCAATAATAATGTTGTCGTATTATGACAATGTTATATGGCAACATCTTATGTTACCATAAGACGTTGTCGTAAAATATGTTTTTTCTTGTAGTGTGTACCGTTACCTATGATGTAGCCTTTAAGGTTATTGCCAAAGGAAACATATCCTTCCTTTTTTATCGATAGTGTTGCGAATAGTTTTGCATTTCCAGTCATATCTCGCGAGCACCCACTATCGAGAATCCACTTGCTTCTAGTTGAGGAGGGAAGGTCCACCTACACCATGAGTAGATGTGACCTTTGGTATCCAGATTCTTTTAGGTCCTGAGAGGTTAGACTTTGGTACCCATGCATATATATTTCTATCAACTAATCTCCTAATCTTACATTATGGAGAAATGTGTCCATGTAGGTTACAATAAGTACATCTAGCATGCAAGTTTATACTAGGAGCATGTTGATAGTGATGTCTATAAGTAGGGTGATGATAGCTACGTGCAGTAGTAGAGTGAGTTTGATGATTGTGTGTAGCATGGTAACTATAATCATTATAGTGACTGTGTGCGGCAGCAGGGTAATTATAATGATTATAGTGACTGTGTGCAGCAGCATGATGATGATAATGATTACGTGTATGTGTATTACGTGCTGCATGTGAATAGGTGTACATGAAAGCATGATTTTGTGTTGCACGTAGACGAGTGTTCTTGTGGTGTCGTGCCTTTTTGTGTTGAGTAGGCACGTATTTGTACGTATTGTGATTATTAGAGTGAACTTGCAGTTGAATAACCTGCGTGCCTAGTTTAATCTCTAATTTCTTAGAGACAGCATTCAACTCATCACATTTAGCAGTAAGACCGTGTATTCTACCTGTAGCAATTTTGAACTTGTTTTTCTCTTCAGCAAGTTCTTTGTTTAAAGCCGTGATTTCAAGTGTTTGTTTCTCAATGATTGATTCGGCATCGTGTAAGCTTAATTTAAGCTTGGATACCTCTAAAGTGTTTTCTGTGGGTGTAGTGTTTCTAACATCTTCTCGTAAACATGGAAGTCTGTGGATCTCGGCTTCGTAGTCCTTGATCTTATCCTTTGCATGTTTATATTTATTGATTACCTTTTTGTGATCATCAAGTAGATCACCAAAGGCATTACCAAGTTCATCAAATGATTAATCATTATAAGAATCTTTTACCTTTTCTGAAGTTGCCAATAGACAGATGTTAGCCGTGTTTTGTCGAGAGTCTTCTTCCTCGTCTAAATCACTAGCCTCGCTTTCATGCTAGATGCTAGTGTTGGCATACTTCCTTGTAGTAGGCTTCTTGTATGGCTTCTCATATCTGCTTCCCTTCTTTGCTAAGGGACAATCTTTCTTGACATGTTCCGTCTTTTTGCATCCTTAGCAGCTAGGTTCTTCCTCATCATCTCTTTGTTCTCTCTTCTTTTTGTTGAAGCGTAGAAACTTTTTGAAGTTTCGAACTAAGAGAGCTTGATCGTCACCTTCGAAGTCATCGTCATCAATGTCTTCTGGGCTGGTTCTTTGGATATGAGCTCTCAATACAATCTCCTTCTCTTTTGGAGCTATTCTTCGAAGTCTTTTAGATCGAGCTCATACGTCATTAACTTGCCCATTAATGTTTCAAGAGACATTGTCGTAAGATCATTGCCTTCGATGATCGTCGTGACTTTGGGGTTCCAAACCTTCGGCAATCCTCGTAGCACATTTGAGTGATCGTCTCATTAGGCTTCATCTTGAAAGCCTCATATTCCTGTGTCAGAGGGCTGACTTACGATATTTGACTTGCGTGGTCCCTTCATGAGTCACCTCCAAAAGATTCCATACTTCATGCGATGTGGTGCATATGGAGACCCTATTGAATTTAGTCCTGTCTATGGCACAGAAAAGAGCATTAATAGTCCTAGCGTCTAGACTTGCCTGTTTCTTCTCCTGATCAGTATACTTGTCGAGTGGTTTCTCAATGAGACTTCCCTCAATAGTTATTCTGGGAGGTTTCTTATAGCCATCAGTGACTACAGTCCACAGATCAAAGTCTAGAGACTTAAGATAAAAACTCATTATAGTCTTCCAATAAGTGTAGTTGGTCCCATCAAATAGGGGTAGCCTATTTGTGGATTGACCCTCACCATAGTTGGTAGAGATGGGTTGTGTGTTTGCCATGGATCAACTCTAGGATGTAAGTCCTGTATCAAGAGAACAGAGCTCTGACACCAATTGAAGTACGTGTAGGCAACTCTAGAGGGGGGTGAATAGAGTACTTGTGATAATAATGATCAATTAAAAAATCAACTCTATTCAATCCCAACTAGAAAATAAATAATCAGAGTATAATTGCATAAATTAAATAGAGATCAGAAAGCATATGCAAACACAACAATTTTTAACCTAATTTTCCTCGTGGAGGACTAGTCTAGGCCTGAGAACTCTAGCTCAGGATTGAAATCCACTATTTGTGAAATAGCTTTACAACCACGTGCCTTTACATAGAAGAACACGCCAACTTCTTGAAAAGATCGCTGAGGCGAAACTTGGAATTGTCCAAGTGACTTCTTCAAGACTCTTGCACAAAAGTTTTAATTGACTCGCACCGAGCACCTTCTAGGCTTGCGAAGTTTGTGGCTAGTAGATGAGAAGAGTATGGCTCTTTGGGATGTATAGGCTATAAGAGAGAAGAGATGAGAAGATTGGATGGTTTAAAATAGGAGAAAAGGGTGCCTATATATACTAGTCCTGGGAGGCAGAATTCGGCCAGAACTCTGTCCAAAATTTAAAAATTATGGCCATTGGACAACTTGCAATGAGAAATCCCTAAAAATTAGGTCCTGGAAATTAGGAGACAGAGTTCGGCCCGAACTCTGTGTGGGGGCAGATTTCGGCCCGAACTCTGCCTATTTGGAGACAGAATTCTCATTAGGCTATTGGGCTTTGGCAGTTTGGCTTTTTGTTTGTAGAACTTTTTGGTTATCTAGTCTATAGTTGAGGTACTCAGTGCGACTCAACGTACAATAGCCTAGACTCAAATAAAATTATAAAAATACATACTTCCAATGACAAGTTCCAGCAGTATTCATTGAGCAGTCGTTGATGATGATTGTCCGACTTGATGTGTGTAAATCGTCTGTTTTGTAGCTTTAATGACAATGTATGTGTCGAGTTAGATCATGTCAAATATCGATTTGTTAATTATCAAGATTAGGTTGACTGCAATCCGGTTTCGGTCAACAAAGGCCTCATATTTCAATTAGCACATTATTAATTAACTATAATTCAAAATAATTCAAAAGTCACAAATGACCAAAATACCCTTAGCCTAAAAGTGGTAATTAGCTAATCTAATCACATTATTAGGTCTCCATGGTCATGGTTAGCCTCTGGAATAAGTAGCTCTAAGGTTACACTAGCAAAAGATCAAAATCACAATACAGTAATTTAAACAGTTTTAAAATAATCAAAATTTACTAATTAAATATTAACATGATTTAAATCCTATTATTTAATGATCAATTTTCAAAAGTTCAAAATTACCCTTTTTTAGAAAAGTGGTGGTTATAAGTCTTCCCCCCTTTGAAAAATTTTGTCCTCGAAATTTAGGTTGGTCATACTCCTCTTAAGGTCACGTCCCCAAAAATCATGGTCTCAGAAAACTTATCTATCTCATGCAATTTGAAAAAATAACATACAGGGTCATGACAGACAATATCAGTCTCATCTAGTTATTATAGTCATACTAGATCAAAAGATGTCATCAGGTATCAAAACATACAAGCAATGGTAGGGTGAAATCAAATACATGCTAAGGTCTAGGTCAAGAACTCGCCTCTATCTAGGTCTGGTGGCTAGAACTCTCTCCTGGAGGTGGGGCCTTAATCCCCAAGGCACTTCTCATGAATCATGCTCTTGTTAAAACTCTTTTTCTTTTTTCTTTTTCTTTTTGTTCTCCTCTATCAACTTAATCATCCCCAAATTTAAATTCCTACACCTTGTCCAAACTTGGTTCCGAAGTCTCTAAATCAAAGTTTATGAAATCCTCGTACTTGTTCAAATCACTGTCCTCAAAATTATTCGAAGCTAATACAAATATGTCATGCAGGAAATTATTCTCCATTAAAAAATCAACCTTCATATTTCCTTCACGTACACCTTCAAAAATTATCCTTCTTAAATTTTTAAAACCTCCACAAAATTTTTAAAACCAACCAGCTGACAGACGAGGACAATCACCGCCGTTGGCTGCAAGAGTTTGAAGCGTTGGACGAAAAGCATCTATTAGCTCAACAACATATTGAGCTATATCAAGCCCGAATTTATGGAGCCTTCAATAAAAAGGTCAAGGAAATGATGTTTCAAGTGGGTGACCTGGTGCTGTCAGTCTGATGGTCGATGGTCGTGACTCACAAAATACCTAGCAAGTTTGAGCCCAAATGGAAATGACCTTTCGTCATAGAAATAGTGTATTCCAACGGTGCGTACCGACTCGCCTGACCTAATGGAGATTTGCTAATGATGCCAATCAATGGCAAATTTCTAAAGAAATACTATGTCTAGTTTTGAGCATGTATTTTTAAAAGACGGTCATGTTCATATTACCTCTGAATCTCCTCCCTGTAGGTCGAAAAAAAAAAAAAATCAAACTGCGCCTAGTTTTCAGCCAGCTAGCCAAACTGCGCCTAATTCATGAATCAGGGCAGACTGTGCCTAGTTTTCCGTCAACAGGGCAGACTGTGCCTAGTTTTCAGCCAGCTAGCCAAACTACGCCTAATTCATGAATCTGGGCAGACTGTGCCTATTTTTCCGTCAACAGGGCAGACTGTGCCTAGTTTTCAGCCAGCTAGCCAAACTGCGCCTAATTCATGAATCTGGGCAGACTGCGCCTAGTTTTCCGTCAACAGGGCAGACTGTGCCTAGTTTTCCGTCAACAGGGCAGACTGTGCCTAGTTTTCAGTCAACAACAAACAGTGCCTACTTTTAACTCAAATGGCGCCCATTTCTCAATCAAACTCAAATAGTGCCTATTCAGTACTCAGAGAGGCGCGCTTCTCAAACCGCGCGTAGATCACATAATCATCATTATCTGATAGCACGGAAATCGAAGAGATATCTTATCATTACTCTGACAACACAGCATTCGAGAAAGATATGACAGCTGTCTAAACAGACCGTGCCTACATCAAAGAACTAGGCGCTATCAACAGACTGCGCCTACTTTTGACTATATCAAGCACACTTCGCAGATTGCGCCTACTTCTATCCAAACTCAGCACACTTTGCAGATTGCGCCTACGAAGAAGGTGCAGTTCAAAACAACATCAATTCAGAGCTTACCACGTGTCCCTGAAACAGGCGCACTTTGACTAATTCAACGTCTAACTACCACTCTACATGTCCAACACGTGTCCCACTAACTGTACACGACCAAGCGCATGTCAATCAAATAATGCCACGTGTCTAGAGCAGTTGGTGCACGTTCGTGATAATGGAGTGAAAACAGGCGCAGTTTGTCATACGTGCTCAAAACAGGCACAGTTTGTCATACGTGCTCAAAACAGGCGCACTTCAACCAGGCACTCTCCAGAATAACTGCCCAAAACAGTTATTTCAGAACTCTATAAATAGAGTTTCGTTTCCATTCAACGGGGGGACGGACAAGATCAAGAGAGATCAGAATTTTTGTCCAAGTGCTGCCGCGTTCTTCAGAGGTTCTTCGCCTTCAGTTCATCAGAGGCTTCTTGCCTTCGTTCCATCAGAGGCTTCCTGCCTTCAGCCATCTTCAAAAGCTTTCGTCTTCAAAGTTCACATCGTCCAAGGGATAAAGCGATCGTCATTCAGATCGGATTCCTATAGTTGTACTTTCCCAGAATTCTTGTAATATTCTTTACAAAGTTTGTGAAATAAAGATTATACTTTTGTTTTTGCAAACAAAATGGCGACTCTGCTGGGGACGACTTTTTCCTCTGATGAAAAGTGACAACTCAATGTGACACGGCGTCTATTGGCTCGACGCAGAAGACTTTGGTCGTGAAAGTCGACCAAACGGCTTACGAAGCAATGATTAATGCACAAAGCACTCCTCGCCGCACTACGACTTCTGTCAAGAGCAAGACTCGCTCAGTGTGGGCTCCCAAGAACTCTGTTACTTCTCTAATGAAGAACGCTGCCACTTCCTCGGCACAACCTGCTGTTTATAAGACACCAGTATCTATCTCTGGTAATCAGGCGCAGTCTGTTCTCTCCTTAGGGAAACAGGCGCAGTCTGCTGTCAAACCATCTTTTGGCACAGTTCATGCCAAAACAGCACAATCTCTGCCTCACAATCAGGCGCAGTCTGTTCTCTCCTTAGGGAAACAGGCGCAGTCTGCTGTCAAACCATCTTTTGGCACAGTTCATGCCAAAACAGCACAATCTCTGCCTCACAATCAGGCACAGTCTGTTCTCTCCTTAGGGAAACAGGCGCAGTCTGCTGTCAAACCATCTTTTGGCACAGTTCATGCCAAAACAGCACAATCTCTGCCTCACAATCAGGCGCGGTCCGTTCTCTCCTTAGAGAAACAGGCGCAGTCTGCTGTCAAACCATCTTTTGGCACAGTTCATGCCAAAACAGCACAATCTCTGCCTCACAATCAGGCGCAGTCTATTCTCTCCTTAGGGAAACAGGCGCAGTCTGCCACCAAACCTTCTTCTGGCACAGTTTGTGCCAAATTGGCACAAGTCAAATCTTTTGCTGCTGCCAAGGCTCAATCCAATACATCTGCTGCCCTGACTAAACAGGCACAGTCTACTCAGGCGCAGTCTGCCACCAAACCTTCTTCTGGCATAGTTTGTGCCAAATTGGCACAAGCCAAATCTTCTGCTGCTGCTCAGACGCAGTCTACTCCGGATCACTCCAGAATCTAGAAACCCAAAACTGCACAGGCGCAGTTTGCTGAGGACAGTCCTTTGGCTGCTCCTTCTTCGATTCTATCAAAAGGAAAAGGCCCCTTGGTCTTCTCCCAATCTTCCCAAGCGCAAAACTTGGAAGATAACAGAGGGAAAGGCTCTTTAGCTATCCCTTCATCTCAAAACAATGGAAAGGGTCCTCTGGCCTTTTCCAAGTCTTCTTCGATTTTTATCGAGGAGGATCCAACTGATGGTGCCTCTGCACCTATTAGTACGAATATCCCCCTTAACAAGGGTTCTCGTACTAATCAGAGAGGCATTTTACCTACTCCCAAGGCAAATATTCAGGAATTGCCTAATTTGCGGATTTCACGATCCGAACAAGGCAAATTACAAGTTTCACAAACTGAGGTTCTCAGGGGCGGTTTAAATGATTTACGGGCATATCTCAATAAAAAACCCCAATCAAAACCTACCTCTGTGAAACACAAATATGCTAAGATTAACTTACCTCAATATCAACCTTTTGGGGCAAAGAATCCTGATAATTACGCCAATCAGATGAGTACCTCTCTTTATACTCATGGAATCGAACATTTACGAAATCGGAATCATGTTCCAAATGTCATCTATGAGTATATCCCTGCTACTTCTTCTCGTCCCATTGTCTCTGATCTTCGGGATCATCTCAGGCAGAAACGGAATATCACCCCCAGTTCTCCCAAACAATCACAAGTTCATCATTGCAATCATCCTCACGAAGTGGTTATCAAATGTTGTTGCCAAACAACCAAATGTTCTGTCTTCGAGCGTCTGACTTTCCCTTCTGTTGATCAAAAGAGTGATGATGAAGAAGAGTTAATGTTTGCCTCCGTCAACATGACTTCCAGAGACTCTGGGGGTAGAAAATGCAAGCACGGAAAGACCCGGAGACCTAGCCAGCACTATCTTGACCGACTTAGAGAATCAGATGATGGTGTTTACCAGCATACTCGATCTCGAAGCCGAGAAACAATCGGTCAAAGGAATCTTCCTTACAGTGATCGGTCTACTTCTCATGATGGGGGTAATTCAGACTTTACTGTCGACAGTGATGGCTCTGAACAAACTGTGTCATCTGTCATGGCACGAGAAGTGACAGCATACGTCGTTGAAGAACAAGATGCTTCTGGTTCTAACAATCAGAATCAAAGGATTGTTGCACTAGAAGAACAATTGAAGACTATGGCCGAAATGATGGCTAAAATGCATGATGTTATTATGGCTCAGCACACTCCACCGGTCATAACTCCTGAACCATTGATTTCTTCCACTCCTCAGAACCCTGGTCTGGGGGTACCACCTCTTCCAAACATCACAGTACCAGCTCAGGTTACTTTTAGCCAAACTGGTGCTGGGGGTGATGCTTACCATGCGGTTCCTCCTCCTGCTATTACTAATCAATCTAGCAATCCTCAATCTTCAGGGAATGCTAATGATGCTGTTGAACAATTGCGGAATCAATTTGAAGCCTATACACAAAGGGAAGGCTTACAACGGTTGGGCATTAAACAACCCTATCCCGCCGAATGGAAGAAAATGCAGTTTCCGCCAAAATACAAATTCCCCACCATTATGCAGTTCGATGGTACTTCATCTTCCAATCAGTATATTAATCATTTTGAATTGATGACTGATCCTCTTCAGCCTAATGATGCCCTTCTTACTCGGGTATTCGTCAGTTGCTTAACTGGCGCTGCTTATGACTGGTACCGAAGTCTACCAGACGGATGTATCACTTCTTTTGCTGGTTTCAAACAGATGTTCCTTGAACGATTTTATGAAGGCGTCAATGACATGACTATGTCAGCCCTCATTAAAATTAAACAAAGAAATAATGAGCCTGCTGAGCAATTTATCGAGAGGTTCCGTCGTGAAGCTCTCAAAATGCCAATGGGAACTCCATCTGCTGTTACAATTGATACTTGCAAGAATAATCTCTTGCCAATTATCAGTATGTGGACAGGGGCAACTCAATTCCAAGACTGGCCTTCTTTCATTATCAATACTAAGGCAGCAGAACTCAGCGCTAAAAAATTCAAGACATTGGGGGTTCACATGAATCCTGACCAAGGCGATCATGGCTCAAACTCTAACAACAATCGCCAGAATAATAATAGAAAAGGCAAAGATACCTCTGCTCCTAAGGAAACTTTGGCCATTGACTTGAGAAGCAAAGAAGTGTTAGCTGTCAACGTTTCTCAACCTGCTCCTACTTCGTCTCAGCAACCCCAGAGACCGCAGCGTCCTAAAGAAGAATACTCTTTCGATGAAGATGACATCATGGGTATCTTCGACTGTCTTACCAAAAGCAACAAACTTCAATTGCCCGACCCCAAAAGGCCGGAAGAGGTTGGTAAGACTGATCATCCTAAGTATTGTGTTTACCACAGATTCATCGGACATCCTACTCGAGCATGCTATGTGCTTAAAGGAAAAATACAAGAGATGATCAAATCTGGAGCAGTAACTCTCGAACAGGACGAAAAGACGGTGACGGCTAATGTCGTCTCTGTTCAGTTCGGTGACTTCACACCTCTGCAGGTTGAAGAAGGCGTAGTTCCCATTCCTCGGACTACTCTGGAGTTCGTGAACCTTCCTCCTCCCCGACATGAAGGACTTTTCCCCTTGACTACTTCTAAAGGGGAAATCTTGTGGATTCATCCAGATCTGGTCTCAGATTTTGAAGCCTCCGCCTCTTCTTTATCCAAGCAAAAGAAAATTCCAAATGCAAGTTTAAAAGCTGCAATATGGTTTCTCTTGAACCATTAACCGAAGAAGAGATCTTGCTGGGCAGATTTCTTGAAAGTTTGACATACAACCGTTCATTCAATCCCCAGCAGACATTTTGATGATTCATCATCATCATTTGACGGTTCATCCCGTTCATTATCATCATTAGACGGTTCATCCCGTTCATCACATCCATTTAACGGTTCATCCCGTTCATCATCATACATCTGACGGTTTATACCGTTCATCATCATACATCTGACGGTTCATCCCGTTCATCACATCCATTTAACGGTTCATCCCGTTCATCACATTCATTTGACGGTTCATCCCGTTCATCATTATCATTTGACGGTTCATCCCGTTCATCATTATCATTTGACGGTTCATTCCGTTCATCATTATCATTTGACGGTTCATCCCGTTCATCATTATCATTTGACGGTTCATTCCGTTCATCATTATCATTTGACGGTTCATCCCGTTCATCACATACATCTGACGGTTCATCCCGTTCATCACATACATCTGACGGTTCATCCCGTTCATCATATTCATTTGACGGTTTATCCCGTTCATCACATTCATTTGACGGCTCATCCCGTTCATCATTATCATTTGACGGTTCATCCCGTTCATCATCATCATTTGACGGTTTATACCGTTCATCTTCATCATCTGACGGTTCATCCCGTTCATTATCATCATTTGACGGTTCATCCCGTTCATCACACCATTTGACGGTTTATACCGTTCATCTTCATCATCTAACGGTTTATCCCGTTCCTCACATCATCCGGTGGTTCATATTCCTCCATAAAGAATTGAATTCAATCAGTCTTGAAAAATGAAGATTCATCATTTGGATATTCATTAAATGTCTGAAACGTGAGGCTAATCCTTCCAGATCGCGCAGATAGCTTAGCCTATGCGCAACTTGATTTGATTTTCAAAATTCAAAGTATTTCGAAATTTTGAATAAAATCAACTTTCGAAAACTTTGAAGGGGGTCTTGTAGGTCGAAAAAAAAAAATCAAACTGCGCCTAGTTTTCAGCCAGCTAGCCAAACTGCGCCTAATTCATGAATCAGGGCAGACTGTGCCTAGTTTTCCGTCAACAGGGCAGACTGTGCCTAGTTTTCAGCCAGCTAGCCAAACTATGCCTAATTCATGAATCTGGGCAGACTGTGCCTATTTTTCCGTCAACAGGGCAGACTGTGCCTAGTTTTCAGCCAGCTAGCCAAACTGCGCCTAATTCATGAATCTGGGCAGACTGCGCCTAGTTTTCCGTCAACAGGGCAGACTGTGCCTAGTTTTCCGTCAACAGGGCAGACTGTGCCTAGTTTTCAGTCAACAACAAACAGCGCCTACTTTTAACTCAAATGGCGCCCATTTCTCAATCAAACTCAAATAGTGCCTATTCAGTACTCAGAGAGGCGCGCTTCTCAAACCGCGCGTAGATCACATAATCATCATTATCTGATAGCACGGAAATCGAAGAGATATCTTATCATTACTCTGACAACACAGCATTCGAGAAAGATATGACAGCTGTCTAAACAGACCGTGCCTACATCAAAGAACTAGGCGCTATCAACAGACTGCGCCTACTTTTGACTATATCAAGCACACTTCGCAGATTGCGCCTACTTCTATCCAAACTCAGCACACTTTGCAGATTGCGCCTACGAAGAAGGCGCAGTTCAAAACAACATCAATTCAGAGCTTACCACGTGTCCCTGAAACAGGCGCACTTTGACTAATTCAACGTCTAACTACCACTCTACATGTCCAACACGTGTCCCACTAACTGTACACGACCAAGCGCATGTCAATCAAATAATGCCACGTGTCTAGAGCAGTTGGTGCACGTTCGTGATAATGGAGTGAAAACAGGCGCAGTTTGTCATACGTGCTCAAAACAGGCACAGTTTGTCATACGTGCTCAAAACAGGCGCACTTCAACCAGGCACTCTCCAGAATAACTGCCCAAAACAGTTATTTCAGAACTCTATAAATAGAGTTTCGTTTCCATTCAACGGGGGGACGGACAAGATCAAGAGAGATCAGAATTTTTGTCCAAGTGCTGCCGCGTTCTTCAGAGGCTCTTCGCCTTCAGTTCATCAGAGGCTTCCTGCCTTCGTTCCATCAGAGGCTTCCTGCCTTCAGTCATCTTCAAAAGCTTTCGTCTTCAAAGTTCACATCGTCCAAGGGATAAAGCGATCGTCATTCAGATCGGATTCCTATAGTTGTACTTTCCCAGAATTCTTGTAATATTCTTTACAAAGTTTGTGAAATAAAGATTATACTTTTGTTTTTGCAAACACTCCCTTATCTCACCATGTTTGTTTAAACCTCTGACCGAGATGTTATGTCTACCATGTCCATCTTACCTCTAAGTAGACATTTCTACCAAACCAACTTCCGAGTTGTTCCTTATATCCCCACAGAGTCTATTCTTACCATGTTCGTACAACCTCTGAGTAAGAGAATTCTTCTGCAAAATTCCTTATTTACTATGTCCATATTACCTCTGGGTAAACATCCCTACAAGAGAATATCTCTAGCTGATTTATGCTACTATAAAAGTTCATAACAGTTGGATAAACGAAATAATAAAATCAAGAATTTTATTTCTTTCATAAGAAAAAAAAGTTTTGCTACATCAGAATGAAAAGCTTCTCTTAGGAGGAGGACAAAAAAAGTGAAACAAAAAAGCTATTGTCAAAGAAGTCGACACGATAGGTCACTAATCCGATTCCTCAAGAAATCAATCCTGGGTCTGACGGATTCTTTTGCTCGACACTCTGCTTTCTAACGTCGGGATGCCTCTTTTGTAAGCTGGGACATGCCTTCGTAGGCAATCTCCATCTCTACCTGACGAGCTGTGGTACCCTCTTTTTATTGGGCCAAGGCCTCAGATTGCTTGCGAAGGAGTCTATACTGGTCCTTGGTCTTCTCTAGCTCACTCTCTGCAGTAGCCAGCTTCTCATCCAAAAAATGGATCTATTCATGGAGGTCTTCACACTGATCCTCCCAGGATTCTTGGTGACAGACATGGACATCCTCAGCCATGATTACTTCTCTGACCTGTGCCTCAATTTCAGTAATCTAGTACATAACAGCTTCACGCTCTGATTCACATTGGGAGAGCTCACTAGCTATCTTCTCTAGCTCCGTCTCAGGGCCGACTTCCATTCCCCTAGCTGACGAAGGTATCACAATCGGCTCTTCAACAATTTCGGTAGCTGATTCACCAGCCCGGTCTTCGTAGCTTTTTCAGCCGGCTCTTCAACAGCTTTTTCGGCTGGTTTTCCAGCCTGAAGACCAATGGCCTCCTCGGCCAAATCTTCAATAGCCTTTCTGGCCAACCCTCCAACGGCCTTCTCGACCAACTCTTCAATGGCTTCTCAGGACAATCCTCCAACGGTCTCCTCGGCCAACTCTTCAGCTGCCTCGCTGGCTGGTTCATGAGGGGGATCTACGACATCTTCCGAGGATGATTCATCAGTTACCTTATCCCTTTCATCACCATGATCTTCGACGGTCTTTTTAACCACCTCATCAGTACGGGAAAGAGATTCGGTAGGGGTATCATTTATAGTGCCTTCAGCATCCCCTGCCGTCTTATCCGTCTCAAATACAGTTTCTCGAGCCACGCCTTCGGCCACCGCAAGACCGACCCTAGGTATCACAACAGGCTCGTTTGCAGTCCTCTTTACAGGGGTCTTCTCTCGATACACTATAATCAACTTCGAAAAGTCTTAATTTTTGTAGTCGAAAGTGGCAGTCGAAGCAGGTAGAGAAGCCTCTTCTGACTCGACAGCCTCAACGGCTTCAGTCGGCGGGATATTCCTTGGGATAGTAGTCTTCTCAGTCCCCATTGTCACAGGTACCTTGACAGTCGAGGTCCCCTCGACAGGAGTAGTTTCTTCTTCCCTCCCCGAAGGTGGGTCTTTAGTTGGTACAGAGGGTGCAACCCTAATCTCTGAACGCACCCGAGGGGGCGCTCTAACAACATTTTTCTTGGGAAGCACCCCGAGGACTTTAAACTCACGGTCGGTCGTATCATTCTTCAACCATCTTGTCTTCTTCTTCGTCGGCTACATAAGCAAAGCAGCAATAAGCAGGGATCTCAAAATTTTACAAATTAAAGACCCATACTACATACTTGTGTAAGAGAGTCAGAGGACATGGCTTTCTCCCGCTCTGTTCATGGCGAATACCGTCGCTTATAGGTAGTCCACTTGAATATCTAGGAGGGTGGAGAGCTCACCTCCATAGGAGCTTGGCACCTCAAATTGGAATTCAAGGGCGTCGTATCTTCCATCTCTTCCCGGAAGGCAGTAGAGCCCTTCGAGGTCCTGCCTCCCGATGATGCAAGCTCTCAAAGACGTGTAAGGATGGACTAAGAAGCTTCCAGCTTTGTCCAAATAATAAAACTTCGCTCCCAGTTATAGCCTGAAGAAAAGTTATTCGCCAAACAGTGAAACTTGATGGCAGAGTACAAGATATGGGCTGTAGGACGGACTACGGGGATCTTAAAGCTTGCCCCAGTGCACCCTGTATTGTAATAGGACCATGCACGTGCGCCATCCAGCAAACTTCCCTCATAGCCCAAGTAAGGGCTCGGGTTGTCTATCATCGTCTAGATATAGCCAAACTGTCGTGTAAACAAACTCAACAGATAGGGTTCTTGGTATACCATATTCTGGTTTCGGTACACCAAATGTGCGGGTCGAATGGTCTGCAGCCAACGGAAAGTGCCGCAAGTCAGAATGCTATATCTTCGCCCCGGTCATTTAGCTCATCTTGCGCATAATAGCCTGAGTAGGGGACGGAGTCCTATAGAAGTCGTGGCTATCCAAGTGCCCCAGCATCCATCGAAAAATATGGACGCCTTCATGGAGCCACTTTGTCCAGTGGTAGCTATGTAGGGAGGCGTCCCCTTCCTCGTAACCCTCGTTCGTGCCAGTGTCTATTAAACACAAGCGGTGCCAAGCCAACCAAGCCATCAAGTAATGATACGGGAGCTCAGCTCGATGAAATTTGCCATCTTTCGCACCATGCTCTATTATTTTCCTCGAGAGCACCCGCAAGCCTCGGAGAGTATTATAAACCATGGCTGGAAACAAGGCTAGCTTGTGCTCAAAGACCAGCTTTACAGTCGTCATGATAAGGTCTTGACTCATTCACCCCACGGATCCGGAGCCACCAGGCACCACGGCCTTACGTAGCTATATCATCAAAAAAGCAGCCAACACCGCTTTCGTGCTCAGGGCGGTCATGTTGATGCAAAAGAAGTTTTGAACTATAGAGGTGGGTTTCCCCTTAGTGTCTACTGAAGGGGATGACTCCCCTTTCTTGGCCATCATAGCTTCGACTTCATTGACGGTATACTCCCTACGATTGGAAAAAATAAACCTGTTGCGGTCCCATCGGATGCTCCGTGAAGATTTACTTTCTCCAAGAAGAAATATGAGGGTGGTTACTCTGGGAATCCTGATGTACATGCACCTGATGATGACAAAATAGTTCCTTATACACCTCCATCATTTTAGGTTATTTGGCCTCCAGCCCTATAAACTCCTCGTTACAAGGGGTATACTCTTCATAGGACACTCTACCCCAAAGTAGCTTCGAGATTACGTATATGTAGTGAAGGGCTAGCCCCCACTATTCTCCAGGGGTATAGAAGGTCCCGGTGTGGTGATTGTACTTATCTAGCAGTGCCAGGAATAATGGTTGGTTGATTTCTTTGTCGTGTTCAGTAGCCCTCACAGTACGACGCAATCTAATTTCTTTCAACTCCGTCTTGTACTTACCAGTATCCATAAGATCAAGTTATGCCATTTAGTGTCAAGATGGACCCAACCCTTGACCCGAAAAGCCCCTTTTGGGTATACGACGTCTGTCGTAAGAAGTAGGTTGGCAAAAAAAGAAGCCCTCAACGGATGTATATCTGGGGGTAAAATCACTAAGCAAATGGCCACGATGTAGTACCCGTAAAGTATATGACAGACCATTACGAGCACACCAAAAGGAATCCTTCTTCAGGAAGTGAGTATCCAACTTAATAGCCTGTCATGATCAGACCCCCTGGACGGGGCCAGGTCCCATTCCATGCGCCGCTTTTCAGTGAAGCAGAAGAAGACCGAAAGCAGAAGATGTCGATCGCTGGGACATATAAACTGTTAGGGTTATGTACTAAAAGCATCACTTTTGTAGTAACCTTATTTCCTTAAATTTTGAATGAGAATCATATGGGCAAATGTTTGCATATTGTATTTGTTGCAAGTGTTAATGCAAATGTCTGATATTCTATATTGTAGATAACATGGTGTGTGGTGTCACACAGAAGATCTTATTATCAGTTCCCTATGGAGTATATAAATAGTTCACAACCTATATGGACTTGGACAATCTATTGGGAAGGTTGTAGTATAATTTGGTATTAGTCTATCTTGACTATAGGTTTACACTAGTACACTTTGTGTGTATTGAATATGACCACTTGAGGTTGTTCTCTTTGTACTTACTACATAAGTGAACAAACACCTCTGTTATTATGGATGCTTGTGTTCTTAATCCGGATATAATAACAAACTTATATATGTAGTGTGCATTACTTTGACACATGAAAGAGTGAGATTCAATATGGGTTAACAACCTCTATGAATTGGGTAATAACATTGTATGCATGATGGGTTGTTGATTATAATCAATAATATCTGAAATACAATCTTTGAATTCTAATCAGGTCTGGAAGCTTGTAGAACCATCCGTTGGTGTAAAAGCCATTGGATGCAAGTGGATCTATAAGAGAAAAAGAGGATCAGACGGTAATGTTGAAACCTTTAAAGCTCGACTTGTAGCAAAAGGTTTTACTCAAAAAGAGGGTATCGATTATGAGGAAACATTTTCTCCAGTAGCCATGCTTAAGTCTATCCGGATTCTTTTAACTATTGTAGCTCATCTCGATTATGAGATTTGGCAAATGGATGTTAAGCCAACTTTCCCTAATGGAAGTCTTCAGGAAGACATCTATATGAAGCAACCAGACGGGTTCATTGGAAAGGGCCAAGAGCATCTTGCTTGTAAGCTCAAGAAGTCCATTTATGGACTTAAGCAAGCTTCCAGATCTTGGAACATATGTTTTGATCAGGTGATAAAATCCTTTGGATTTGATCAATGTCAGGATGAGTCATGTGTATACAAAAAGTATGACGGAAACGTGGTGGTGTTCCTAGTACTTTATGTGGATGACATCTTGCTCATTGGAGACAATGTAAAGGTGTTATCTAATGTAAGGGTGTGGTTATCCAAACAGTTTGATATGAAGGACTTGGGAGAAGTATGTCACATCCTTGGGATGAAAGTTCTATGAGATCACAAGAAAAGGATGTTGGGCTTATCCCAAGCTCCTATATCGATACTGTACTAACTCATTTTAGTATAGAAAATTTTAAGAAAGGTTTCTTACCTTTTAGACATGGAATTGCTCTATTAAAGGAGCAGTATCCGAGGACACCTAAAGAGATAGAGAACATGAAAGCAGTTCCTTATGCTTCAGCAGTAGGAAGCTTAATATATGCAATGCTATATATGAGACCAGACATCTGCTTTGCCGTAGGCATGGTCAGCAGATAGCAGTCTAACCCAGGATAAGAACACTGGACTGTCGTAAAGCATATTTTGAAGTACCTGAAAAGGACTAAAGAGTATATGCTAGTTTACCAGGCAGATAGTTTAGTTCCCTTGGGGTATATAGACTCAGATTTTTAGTCAGATAGGGATTCCAGGAAATCTACCTCAGGTTATGTGTTTACTTTCGGAGGTGGAGCCATTGTGTGGAGGAGTATCAAGAAAAAATGTATTGCTGATTCCACCATGGAAGCCGAGTATGTGGCAGCCTCTGAGGCAGCCAAAGAAGCGATTTAGCTCAAAAATTTTCTGTTGGACTTGGATGTGGTACGTAGTTTGCCTAAGTTTATTACACATTATTGTGATAATATTGGTGCATTTGCAAACTCGAAGGAACCACGAGCCCATAAGACAGGTAAACACATTAGTGCAAGTACCACCTGATAAGAGATTTCATAAAGAGATAAAAAGTTGTCGTGATCAAGATAGCAACAGCCGACAACCTAGCTGATCCCTTTACAAAGAGCTTACCAGCTAAGGCTTTTAATAGCCATATTTAGGGAATAGGAGTCAGATGTGTAGCAGCATGGCTTTAAGTATAAGTGGAAGATTTGTAACAGTATACTGAAAAAGCAATGCTTTGAGTATAAGTGGGAGATTATGAGGGTTATATACTAAAAGCATCACTTTTGTAGTAACCTTATTTCCTTAAATTTTGAATAAGAATCATATGGGCAAATGTTGCATATTGTATTTATTGCAAGTGTTAATACAAATGTCTGATATTCTATATTGTAGATAATATGGTGTGTGATGTCACACATAAGATCTTATTATCAGTTCCCTATGGAGTATATAAATAGTTCACAACCTAAATGGACTTGGATAATCTATTGGAAAGGTTGTAGTGTAATCTGGTATTAGTCTATCTTGACTATAGGTTTACACTAGTACACTTTGTATGTAATGAATATGACCACTTGAGGTTGTTCTCTTTGTACTGACTACATAAGTGAACAAACACCTCTGTTATTATGGATGCTTGGGTTCTTAATCCGGATATAATAATAAACATATATATACAGTGTGTATTACTTTAACTCATGAAAGAGTGAGATTCATTATGGGTCAACAACCTCTATGAATTGGGTAATAACATTGTATGTATGATGGGTTATTGATTATAAATGGAATCCATGTCCCGATACATCGGGTTGATGATGTCCCCTTAAAGAGCTCATTATAAGGATTGTCATGTAAACCCTGCAGGTGGATTATATCCGACATGACAAAAAAAAGTTGAGCGGTACTACTTAAGAATAAAAGATGTCGAATCAATATAGTTGTCAGTAACTTAATTTGATCGACGAACATTCGATATCTTAACATGGGAAGCCAAACAAGTACATAATAAAAGGAGCCCACAAACATAATTTGGGATTAGGGAGGTAGTGCAACAATAGCTCATTAGTGGACCGAGCTATTGTTAATGGGCCTGGATTGTGTGTTCGGGCTGAACACAGGATATCAAAATCCGTTAGGAGGCCTAACCCTAATTTCTCCTCATGGTCCCTGTCGTAACCTACATATATCCTGTATTCTCTCATCGCCAAATTACTGGTAAAAAATCTGAAGCTTTCTCTAAATTCGTGATTCACGTAAGGAGAGAAAGAGAGGGCTGCTAAGGAGAAGAAAAGGTTGGAAGATCGTCGCCCACACGACGTCCAACTCGAGAAAAGAATACGTGCAGAAGATCTTGGGATCGTCCGCTCGAGATTGCTAGAAACAACTTATCTTCTTCCCAACGCAGGTATAATTCGTGAACCCTAGTTTCTGCCTATGAAGGGTTAGAACACGTATTAAATCTGTTTATCTTTCTATCGATCAATATGCACACCGCAATAAGGGTCCTAGGAATCCCCAGTTCTATCATAAACTACGCTGGTAGTTAGGAAAGTACCAATCCTCTCTAAGCTTTATGAGGTCTGTCTCCTTCAAAATTAACTTATCACCGAAGAGGAATTGAGGCTTCAGCATCTCACCCCCTGAATCACCTGCGACCGACAACTTGCCTCGATCCATCATGCGAAGGAAGTAGGCAAAATGTTGTTCATGAATTCCAGCTAATCGTTGCTCCGGTTGGCCTCAAACAATCAAATTCCTGGCAGGGTTGACCACCTCCTCATCAAAACTCATGCCTAATGAACAAATCGACGATTCAAAGAGGATCTTGTCGAAGCGGGGGATGGTCACAGAAAATGCATTCAAAACAAACAAAGTCAGGAAAAATATATACTCCAAGTATTTTCTGCCAAAATAGAGCAAGATGTGCATGCATTATTTAGTAGCCTTACTCGCCAGCATGATGGACTTCTGCGCAGGCACTCTCAGTAGCCATGTGCATCAGTAAGCTAAACCCATGTGCAGGCACTTTTGAGAACCCATGCGCATAAGCAAGCTAAGCCTCTGCGCAGGCACTTTTTTTGGTAGCCATACGCATCAGCAGATGGAGCTTTAGTGCATCTTTAGACGCTTCTTCGAAAAGCAGTGCCCATACGCATCAGCAGATGGATCTTTAGCTCATCTTATAGACGCTGCTCTGAAAAGCAATGCCCATGCGCATCAGCAGATAGAGCTTTAGCGCATCTTATAGACGCTACTCTGAAAACTAGTGTCCGTGCGCATCAGCAAAATAGTGCATCGATGTTTTAAATCGAACACCCGTTTCGTCTTGGCCATCTCTATGACCAAAACTTACTTGCAACATCTAGTCGCACGTCTCCATGTGCGCCAGCATCAGCGATCAGAAAGTCGTCATCGTCGACAGCCTTGGTCTCCAATCGCTTCCCTTTGGCTTTGTTCGTGCTCGACGTACTGGACTTGTCGGCTTTAGGAGCTTTAGAGACTCTCAGATTTTTGGGGGCCATGGAGAAAAGCTAGGGTTTCGCTTGGGGAAGAAGAAGAAAGTTTTTTTGGAAGACCAAAAGAACTCAGTAAAAGTTTTCTCTCTCTCCAAAAACCATTATTTATAGGGAAAAGATACGTGTCAATAGATGAGACCAAAAAGCTCTTCAGATTTGAAGAAACGGTTCAAAACGTGTGAAAAGGAGGAATAAAATCATTTCTGACCTCTTTCCAAAAAGAGGAGTCATTATCATTTAATGAAATGACGGCTAAAGCACTAATTGCTGACGGTTACTTGAGCTCTCTTAATGATGACAGCCTGTCAGCAACGCGCTGCGCACTTCTTATGCGACGTGTTATTTTTCTGCTTTTGTTCAAAGTATTCAAAACTTTATCTAAAGTTTAAAAACTTTGAAGGGAGACTTGTAGAAGTATGGAAAAGCACAACATCTATAAAACACAGGAGACACAAAATTGTTGCGTACATCAAAGAACAGAAAAGTACATTACATGAAGAAAGATGCCTTGTTAAATCATGATTTCAAAGGTCTATTACAGTTTCTTCATGATTACATATAAAGACTATCTATTCAGCCTAAAGTGTGCAGCCTACAAGTGCACAATCCACAAAAGTGCAACACTTTCCTTCGTTAGAGCGAGTCACTTCCTCGTTAGAGCGAATCACTTCCTTGTCAACAAGCGAGTGTCACTCTCACCAGCCAAACATGGAACTCGGGACCATCAAGGCGGATACCAAACAGGGAACTCGATACCTCAATGCACCAAATGCAATTGGAACGAACACCTTATCGCCAATTGCAAAGTTCACATTGGTGGATGTTTCATTTGTGGCTGTAGAGGCCACTTTCATGGAGAATGCCCGAATCGACGAGGACCGAACCCAAATGTGCCCTTATCGTAGCACCGTCGAGATAATCGAGGCCCGATACCTCGAGCTCCCTAGTCGGCACAAAAAAATGGTCAAGACCAACCTACGTTAGAGCGGATCACTTCCTCGTTAGAGTGAATCACTTCCTTGTCAACAAGCGAGTGTCACCCTCACCAGCCAACCTGCGGCTCTTCCAGGATAACGAAGAGCCGACAATCAACCTAAATCCAGTATCTTGGCCCTCAATGACCTCCAAGATGTGGTTTTAGGTTTAAACCCATTATGCCAAGCGTTCAAGTACATCTCGAAACTCTGAAGTTATTCTCTACCAAGGCTATGACTTCTTTCAACGAAGAGATCCACAACCAACAGTCGATTTATGTGAGGCCTACGGCCGTCTCAAGCTAAGTCGGGGTCGAGCATGATAGAGGAGTGACATGAAGCAATGGACAATGGCTTCCTCAAAAGATCCTCTTTATATAGGTTGTGTGTGGTCAAACCCATACGCCACGTGGCAGCGAATCAAAGGCTCCGAGTTAATTAGATGAACCAAGAAATTGTCTCAATGAATCTTAAATTAATAAAATCTTTGACCGAGTTTTTAGTTATCACTTCTCAAACCCCGTAAAAGCGGCAATAATTAATGAAGTCATTAACTCAAATGCTCAAAAAGCGTAGTGACTCAGCACTCCAAAAGCGCAGCACCTTGGAGACTCAAAAGCATGACGCTCCGAACGAGGCCTGTACCCTGTGCCATCACTTTAGCATTAATGTACACCTAGACAAAGTGTCATAAGATAATAAATGACAGCTATCAGGTTGTCAGTTGACAAATAGCAGTTGGCAGATGTCAGTCAAAAGCACGTCTTTCAACACAAACTTTAAAAAATACAGTAAACTGGATGTCCAGAACCGTAGCCTCAGAGATGTCTAGAAGTGCAGCCTCAGAGATTTCCAGAAGCACATCCTCAAAGATGAAAGCACAGTATCTATGAGCCTCAGAAAGTGCAGCGTCTACGATCCTCAGAAAGCGCAGCCTCTACGAGCCTCAGGAAGCGCAACCTCTTCGATGCGTAGCTCCTTTCACAGTGTGTCACTTTCAAAGAATGCCACATGGCCAACAAGGCAACTGTATCTCTTTAGATACAATCAAATCCAGTTTGTTCAAACTTTATCTCTCTAGATATAATCAGATCTATTCTGTTTAAACAAAATGAGATCCTCGAGCAATATACACACAACACGTGTCATTGACTTAATTATATTGATAAACGGGTGTCAACCACCCAAGATTTCAGCAACAAAAGAATCCCAATAATTGCCATATGTCAGCTCATCAGCAGCCCCAACGGTGCAGTTATAATAGATTCTCCAGAAATCTCGTGTGTGCAGCGCTCCTGCGCACCAAAACCTTGTGTACATCGCATATGTGCCCGCCTATAAGTAGAAAAAGTCTTTTATCATTCAGGATCCTTCGCTGGTTCTTGATTGGGAAACCCAGATCATTACTCATAGGCATTCAGAGAGTCAGAGCAAGTTCTTCTCGTCATCAGATCGTCAACGGAGTAAAGGAACCACCACAGTATTTGATCTTTATCTTCACACTTTCCTAAAATCAACTGTACTTAGAAATCCTATTTAGTAATCTTATGTACTCTTCTCAATTTGAAATATAAAAGTTTGTTTAACTTTTTGTTCATGGCAAACAAACACCTCGTATCGAGTCATGGCGTTGACACATCCTTGGATATTGGGGTGATGGTCTTGACCATTTTTTGTGCCGACTGGGGAGCTCGAGGTATCGGGCCTCGATTATCTCGACGGTGCTATAATGGGGGAACATTTGGGTTCGGTCCTCGTCAATTCGGGCATTCTGCATGTAAGTGGCCTCTACAGCCACAAATGAAACATCCACCAACGTGAACTTCGCAATTGGCGACAAGGTGTTCGTTTCGATTACATTTGGTGCATTGAGGTCCCGAGTTCCATGTTTGGTATCCGCCTTGATGGTCGTTGTTTAGACGCTTCATCGTATTGTTGCCTACCACATGGCTTAGGCATTTGTGATGGAATGTATGCACAATACCGGCATTAGTTGGAGGGTACTGTTGCTCAAGACGGAGAGTGTGGTTGAGAGAATCGCCCATTGTTTTGTATTCTGGCACATGGGCAGAGATAGGGGGCCGTAGACCCACTTCGAATCGTCAAGTCCGACTCTCCGTAGTAAGTACGAATGCCTGAACAAATTTATCTAACTTATTTAATTCTATTGCATACTACCGTACCGCCATCTTACCTTACCTCAGCTGTATAAATTCTTTCTTCTTTTCTTGTCACACGGTTGTGGAAAGGTACTCGATTTTGAACGTCTTTCGAAAGTTGGCCCAAGTAATCGTCGTCTTCTCATCGTCGCATCAGATCGCTCGCTTTTGTATGGCCCACCTGTCGTGCACGTTCAATTAGTGTTGAAGTTGAGCATGGGTAACTTTCTTGGACTCTTCAGTGCCTAAAAGTTCGATATGGTCTTCTAACTTTTCCAACCAGTCGAACGCCAGAGAAGGGTCTCAGTAACGCTGAAGAAAGTATGACAATTTTTCCTGAATTTTGACAACTCAAAGTGGAAACTTATTGGTGCTGCAGGTGGATGCTCAGGCTCCTCCGGTTTGACTTCAATTAGTCGGGCTATAGGTTCGGTTATGGCATGTGTCATCGCAGATTTGCTATTGGCTACAACTGTTTGGACAATCTGCTGAAGAATATCAAGCTGCTTCTGTTGGCACTTGAATTATACCTCGAATCGGGTTTCAAACTGAGTCTCTCGTGCCTCAGTTTGCCATTGTTGGTTCTCGACTTGCTATTGGTGATGCTCATTCTGGCGTTGATTTGCCTCGGCTTGCCATTGTTGCGCTTACAATATGCACAACATCTGTTCCATAGCATCATTAGAAGGTCCGGTCCGCGAGCCACTCCAGCAACTCGAAGCACTCTCTTCGTTCATGGTCATGGATTCTGCCACTTCTAAAATATGCAAAAAAACTCACATTAGTCTCAAAAAATATTACGGACTCGTTATATGGGATAACTTGTCTCATCGATACGAGGTTAAAGGTTTGAGACTCTAGACGGAATGCCAAAGGACGTAAAGCCGCGATCTGATACCATTATGTCACATCCTGATTTGGTAGAATCGATAGTCATCCCCCGAACATAATGTCGTACGGACCTAAATTGTGCTCGCACAAGGCAGTCACACAAGGTTATCGAAAATAATATCTAAGAGAGTATACAGAGAAATTGAACAACACATTTGAGATAGAAAGAAACTTTACCTCAATGATAATGAACATCATCTACAGGACTCTGTTACAACACTTGTCGCATGGGCTTACAACTCGACTCAATTACAAATTGAACGTGATGAGATAGTCGTTCCATACATTACATCCCCTTTATACAAACAAACATTTAAATACCTACGATCACGGGGAGTCAAGCCATCTTCTTTGGAATGAGTGCAGAGTCTTCAAAGTATTAGAGATTGCCTTCACACATAAGCAAGGATTCAAAAATTCAAAGTGTTGCCTTCAGTTCCTTGGCACGCTTTCTTGATTCGGAGAGCCTATGGAGAGCGATGATCAGTACATTGTCGTGTACCGGTGGATGGCTAATTAAATTTTGTGCTCTCATTTGGTTCAAGAAGTTATGTAAAACAATATAAGTATAATTAATGATCTTTCTAGCCATCTTAGTCAATTTCATACAAATAGTAGATAAGACGTAAGCATTGTAAACTATGATAGAACTTATCCATGGTAGAGCGTGCCGCTGGCGTATAAAATTACTTACCATATTCTTTCCTGTCATATTCATGTAAATAGCTAAAAACTGTGTGTATTGGTGAAGGCCACTAGAATGACAAGCCATGCTGGACATATAGTTTGGTTTAGACGGGGGTCCTCCTATGCGGATACCGAGCCCCGTTAAAAGCCCATGAATACCTATAACATGCGTCCAACATAGCTATCGTGTTTCTTCCTAGGTCGAATCGGTCCCATGGTCTCGGGATACCGTCCGAAGAAACAATCCCCCTTGTGCACAAGTTGTCCATGACCGTGCTAAGTTAAACTAGTTATTCAAGGAACATTTCATGATTTTGTTGCAATATTCATTTAATCGATTCGATCCTTGCTTAGCACAGTTCTATATAAGCATAGTATTAAGTAAGCACGTAACTGTTATATGATAAAGCAGTTCTATAGCCCGTATACATGAGATTTCGTGTAATAGTTCATTGGAAATAAGTATTTGTGTCATTGCAATTACATCTAACATAGCATATTTTTGGTGTCATAGATTGATTGAAGAACAAGAGGGTCAAAGGAAAGAAGGGTCAGCCAGTCACCTTGATTGTTTCAGGCGAGAGGAGCCTTGTTGTGCTAGACAGCACATACGATATCACTTAAAATCGCATGTAACTACCACTTTTTCGGATTAGGGTTATTTTTGACTAAATTAATTTTTTTCTATTTGTGTACCACAAGCATGATAATTAAACCAAATTCATAAATTAGATATTTCTATTTATGTTGGCCCTAGTCATGGTTATTTATGGTACAAACACTAATTAGAGCCAAACCACTTAGTTTCCTTAATGATCTTCATAATACTAATTGTCATGAAGAGCTTAGGGCTTGGCTAGACCATATTTAAACCCCCACAAGCCCTAAATGGTAGCCACCACAAAACCTAGGGTTTCTATCTTTTTTTTCATTCCACACTCTCTCAAACTTTCTCCTCTTTCTTCCCTTTGGTGTGTTAAGGACTTGGGGAGCTCAAGGAGGCTTGGTGGAGGGTCTACCAACATTTTGGGAGCTACTTCTTCCTCATTCTACCCAAATTTGTGTCTTTGTGTAGGCTTCATTCTACATAGGTATAATATTCTAAACTCTATTTTCTATAGTCAAATTTCATGTATTCATGTAGGAGACCCCTCTAATGGTTAGATCCAACCCTATAGGTGGTGAAATAGGTATTTGAGGGCTCATTCCTAATAATTCTATGGCTATAATGGTGTCATTTGGGTAGTTATGGGATTTTGACCACCAAGTGTTTGATACAAGTCCTCAAAGGAATTTTGTGTCATGTTTTGATGTAGAACTTGGTCCATGTGTCCTAACTATGGTATCGAAGGTTGTGTTATGATATGGAAGGATACGCTTAACCAAATGGACAAGTCTCTACTTGCAATGTGTCTCTAAATGTGCTCAATGACATAACATTGGCTATTATCACATTGGAGTAGAGGTTTGGGGATGATGAAGCGTATTCACATATCATGGAGCTTTTGTATCCTAGTTAAGTCATGTGTATCATGTGCATGGAGTTTATCATTATTTATGCATATCATGATTGCTAGTTAGATGCATTGGTTTGAGTCTTATGTCATGGAGGTGTCATGTGTTACATTCATAGGGCCTACATTTGTAGTGGCATATGAATCAAGGGTTAACTGCGATCATTAAGTCATGTGTATGGATATACATATACTACTTAGAATGGACATGAGTTTTATCTTTGTGAATACATGTATCTAGGTATGTTAGTTATATAGATTGCATTTTAGGAGTGTATGAGTGGCCTTGCTGTAGTTTTGAGAGTGAAATTGTGTGTGTTTAGTAATAGACATTTTGGTATCATGAACTAATTTGTGTGAATGTAGGATAGTAAGGGGAGAGAGTACAGGACTGTTGTTTCTTCCCTGCGATTGAAGCACGACAGTCCTGTTGGAATGTGACTAACCTGTAGGAGATGTTGTATCAGAAGCCTAATAGGAGAACTAACCAGTAAGAGCCTAAGAGGAGAACTAATCATGTTGGAATGTGTATCAGAAGCCTGTGCCTAGTCCTGTTCCAGTTTGGGGGCTTATATGTTAGAGTTTCAGGTGAACATTAGTGCCCAGTATACTAAGTGCTAGTGAGTGAGTATTAGAAGCTTGATAGGAGCATCAGTTGTCAATTAAGTTTCAGTATACAAGTCGGGGGGTGGAGTCATCCATGTATTGGTCATTAATGTGTGTAGACCTGTGTTTACCCGTACGAGTGTGTACAGGATTTGGTTTAATCCTTGTCGTATACCAGTGGTAGGGGCTAACCCTATGACCCTGTGCACAGGTACAGGGTGAGGGTGTGAATGTGGGGATTGAACCTATGATGTATGTGATGGTGTAGCAGACAGTGAGAGCTATAGGATGACCTATATGAGTGCTCGATTTCATCTATACAATGATGTACAGATTTGTGATGCACATAGTGTAGGGAACTGATACCAGTTATCAGCTGGGTTTAAATGTATTTGGGTGTTCTGGGTGTGTGCAGGGAGAAGAGAATCCCTGCAAGAGTACAACATTTATTTTAGATGGGTTAGAGGATGTAGGCAGTTAGCTATCCCCATTCCCTATGTGTATCAGAAATTAGTGAGAGCAGATAAGCGGAGTATCAGTCCACATAGTGGACAGTGTGCGTGTATCAGTCTACAGGAGTGTATGTTTGAGTGCCAATAGGATTCATATGTCTGTGTGTGTAGAAAGATTGGGAAGATCATTTATGTGTGCACAAGTGCCATCTTTATGTGAAGGATTTAAAGAAGTAGTAGTAGGAAACTAACCTATGTGTGTGTTCTGTGCTAGTAGGCAGCCTTATGTGCGTAGATAGCTAAAGATGATATTATAGGAACGAGATGTAAAGCAGTATACTCTATAGGAGGGTGAATAGAGTAGGCAGCTAAATATTAACTATTAAAAAATTATTAGTAACAAGATCATAGAAATATATCACAGATATAAAAATATAAAAGTAGAGTGCCGAGAGAAAATGCAAACACAAGGATATATACTGGTCTTCCTCTTGTGAGGACTAATCCAGTCGGAAGAACTCTAGCTTTCGGTTGAAATCCACTATGAAAAAACTGCAAGTTTTTATACGAAGTCCTTGCAACTTCTACAGACGCGAGCTTTGATCCGATGCACTCGACCAACTTCAATTGTGAAGTGTCTTACTTCTTGTCAAGCCTCTTGATTACAATCACTCTAAAATTTCTAGACCATACTGTACTGGCAAATCGACTAGAGGATTATAACTGGCTTGGGATTTGAAAATGAAATATTTAGAAGGCTTTGAAAGACGTAGTTAGCTTAGAGAGAAGAGAAAGTGAATTGGTGTGTTAAAATGGTTTAAATTCTTCTCTATTTATAGGTTTTCCAAACGAAAAATTCGGGTAGAATTCTTTGAAAGAATCTCGACAGATAGTCGTTGCGTCCATAACTGTGGGAAGATATAGTTTAAAAAGCAACGTATACTAGCCGAACTCGGGCGAATTTACCATGAGTTCTGCTAGTACATAATGGGTAAATTTAGGTTTTGAAACTCAGTGGACTTTTGGGTTTTCGAATGTTTTAATCAGTTAGGAATTGAATTTTTGGTTTTGGGCTTGTTTTTAAAATGAATGGGTATTTTTAAAATATTTTTGGGTAGTTTATTTTCTAGTATGACTCAGTGTACATTGTATTTCTTAAACTCAATAAAATATGAAAAATACATTGATAAATGATAAATGAAAATACAGACACAATAATAAAATATGGCTCCATGTCTTGAACGATAGCAATAGAAATTCTAGCAGATCGTCTAAGTAGCCCTTATATCGAGACAAGGTTAGATCAATTATTAAAATCAGATTCGACCATGACCAATGGGCCAACAATCTCCCCCATTTTGATAATTGACAAACCTTGACCGATATAACATCTTGATCTTTTGATTTGACAAAAAAATCAAAAAGTGGTAATGGTACTGTACTGTCTCCTCTTTGTAAAAGTTTAACCTGAAATAGATGTTAGATCCTTTTTCTCCCCCGTTGCCACTTAGCAAAATAATTGCAAAAAGAGAAGCTCCCCTGCAATTCATGTATAAGTGACGAACGTTGAAAAATGTAGAGATAATACATAAAGAGGAAAAAAACATAAATTTCACAGGCAATTTATGATTTGAAGCAGTAACCAAAAGATAGTGCTAAGCATAAAATGCAGAAATTTATACCAAAAAGATATAATACACACTAAATAATAGAAAATGCTTACCAATAAGAGTTTGAATACATCAACTCAGCATCTCAGAAATAGTCAAATAAGTGCGAGAAAATAAAAAGTACTACTAACTTGGAATATCGGAGAATTTCTAAGAACACATAGACAAAATAGAGTCTAATCAGATAACATATAGACAAAATACAGTAACGTCTAGATCAAATCCTCAGCTAAATAGAGTCATCGTTATCACGATCAACATCGCCACCATGTGCAGAAGGACCAGCCCCAGAAGTGCCAGCTCTATGAGATGGGTGTAGAGTAGCACCAGAACCATGGTACCAATCATATACATTATCGGGCTCAAAGAAGTGATGAACCACCTCATCATCATAGTGGTAGCCAGAAATAATAGGATCTCATGGAAGAGAACTGGTATGCTGACCAGTTTGGGCAAAACACAAATCCATAAAGGAGTTTTCAAGAGCCTGAAATCGACTGGCATCACAGAACTCACGTTCCCTCAATGTGTCAGTAACAAACGCTCGTAAAGTGTTGTGCTCATCCAGCTGAGCATGTCGCATATCATCTAAGTGCTGATGAAGACCCTCAAAAGACATGGGGTAAGTCTGAGGTGGAGGAGGTGGTACAGTAGGAGGAGCAGGAGGGACAGATGTACTGCGATGAGAGAGTTGAAGATACTTAGGCTCTGAGTCACGAGCACAAGAAGATAAATCGATCTTAAAGTGCTGGAAGATGAAAGGAAGGATCATCGTGTAGACAAGATTTGTCTTCATCTCACGATACCTAACCGTCATCTGGATAATCGTCTTAGGAACGAAAAATAGAATTCCATTACGAATGTGATAGAGAGCAGACATTTTAAGAGTGGTCACATCATCTTTTGAAGTAGATTTTGACAGAATAGAGGAATAAACAATACGATGTAACTCATAAAATAATAGGTTCAAGTGTGCGGCTTTGAATTTGCCGGGACGGACGGGTTCAGGAGCACAAAATTGTGTTTTAAAACTGTTCAAAATCATGTCATTGGGGAATTCAAACTTAGTGATATCGTCAAGTAGAGCACCTACATTTGGAATGTTTAGGATTTTTGCTAAGTTGTCATCATTGAATTGAATGTCAATGTCTGCGACATGGCTCTTAATAGAAAAAGTGTTATCGGCTAAGGTGAAGTTGCAGTAAAATAGCTGAATCACATTAGTAGCAATAACAAAAGAGAGAGTAACAAGGTTGTGCAATACCAAAGCTTCAAAGAAAGTTTTGTGAGATGGAAACATCGTCCACTTAAACGGTACGATGGGGCATATGTTACGAATTAAAAAATCTACAAAGCACAATAATGATTTTTCAGGAGTTTCAAAGAAAAACTTGTTGAACGCCCCCATAGTCCTTTTGGATAGAAGAAAAGAGAGATCCTTAGAGAGGATCCGAAGACAAGGCTTCTTTACTAGCCGTAGTCTTCTTTCTCTTAAAAGGATTATGCATTCTAGGCATGATTTCTAAAGAAAATATGAAACTTTTAAGAAATTAAAATGGAGGGATGGAAGAGATGATACCTTCTTGAAATCAAATATGTGGAAGAGAATGAGATTCCACGTACGAATCCATAGTTTAGAAGTAAAACTCCAAAGGAATAGGGAGAAATCGATAGCGGAAGAACTAGGGTTTTGGTGGCTCTTCGCGCGACTGTTGTTCTGTTTAGAGGAGGAGGAAGATGAATAAAAACGTGTGCCATGTAGATCTGCGTATATAATACTCGACACCAACAGAACTCGAGCCAAACTCAGGTCGAATTCATGCTGAGTTCGCCTGCAGTTCTATTGAGATATTTTGTACACACAAAAATGCCACTTTTATATTCATCATTACTTTTCAATTATTTAAATTCCAATTAATATAATTAATATTATTTTATGAATTAAATTTTGTTACGTAGCGACTATCTCAGATTAGCTGTAAGGATACTGTCCCAGCTAACGGAGGTTCACAGGGGAACTCTTAAGTACCGTTTCGCTTTAGCCTTAGTCATGGTGACTGACATACCCTTTGTAGGCTTCTCTCGAAAAAAATTGTGTATTAAAAACTAATTAATAAAATATAATTAACTAATATTATTGACATCTAAAATTTATAATTCTCGACGTAAATAATTGAAACGATCTTTTGCTGAAGGTTTTGTAAAGATGTCAACCAATTTTCTCGATGTCTACATATACTAAGTTGATATCTCCATTTGTTTGATGGTCTCTAAGAAAATGATGTCGAATAGTGCAAGAGTGACATACATGATTCTTAGTCAATTTGATTGTGCTAGTGTTATCACAGAAATTGGGTATATATGTAGTGTAAATCAAAGTCTTCTAAGGTTTGCTTTATCAATAAAATTTGTGCATAACAATGTTCTGCAGCGATATACTAAGCCTCAGTAGTCGATAATATGACAGAATTTTGCTTCTTGCTAAACCAAGAGACTAGAGCCTTACCTAGAAAATGACATGTGCCGCTAGTACTTTTTCTATCCACTTTGTATCCAGCAAAATCAGCATTCGAGTAACCGATTTGGTCAAATGACGTGGTTTTTGGATACAATAAGCCGACAGAAGAAGTACTTGAAAGATACGTTTAACTGCGCACATGTGTGATTCCTTAGGATTAGCTTGAAACCTAGTACACAAGCAAACACTAAACATTATATCAGGCCGACTAGCAGTTAAATAAAGTAAACTGCCAATCATACATTGATACTTACGTATGTCGACAGGTTTGTCTTGTTCATCTACATCAAGCTTGGTTGAAGTTGCCATTGGAGTGCCAAGAGATTTTGCGGCTTCCAAATCGAACTTTTTTAGAAAATCTTTTGTGTACTTGGCTTGATTGATAAACATCACATTGTTGGTTTGTTTGATTTACAGTCTAAGGAAGAATTTGAGTTCTCCAATCATGCTCATCTTAAACTCATTCTGCATACACTTGGATAATGCTTGACAAAGAGACTCATCAGTAGATCCAAAGGTAATATCATCGACATAAATTTGAATCAGAAGAAGATTTCCATTTAAAGACTTTATAAAAAGAGTAGCGTCAACCTTGCCATTTAAAAAACTATTATCAAGTAGTAAAGAGCTTAAATGATCGTACCAAGCGCGAGGGGCTTGTTTCAGACTGTATAAGGCTTTTATCAACTTGAATACATAGTCAAGGTTTTTAAAATTAACAAATCCTGGAGGTTGAGCTACATAAACTTCTTTTTATAAAACTGTTAAGAAATTCACTTTTTACATCCATTTGAAAAAAATTGAAATTATAAAAACGTGCAAATGCACATAACATGTAAATGGATTCTAATCTCGCAACTGGGCATAGGTCTCATCGTAGTCGATACCTTTTCCTTGATTGTATCCTTGAGCTACGAGTCGGGCCATGTTACGAGTGACTAAACCATTTTTATTCAATTTATTTCAGAATACCCAACGGATGCCAATGAACGGATGATCAGTGATCTTGGGAACAAGTTCCCAAACCTGATTCCGTTCAAATTGGTTTAATTTCTCTTGCATAGAATCTAACCAGTAATTATCACTACATGATTCATCAATTGTTTTAGGTTCTAGCTGTGAAATAAATGCAACACAAGAAGCTATATCTCTGGTAGAGGAACCAGTACTTACACCCTTGGTAATCTCACCTATTACCAAGTCCTTGGAAAGGTCAGCCATAAACTTTATTCTTTTTGGCAGACTCTCAAGGTAGCTGGTTCCGGTTTCTGGTTCTGCAGGTGCCTTGCTTGGTGTACTGATGTCTTCATCATCATCGTCGATCATCTGTTGATTTAGTTCGTCGAAGATGACATTCATTGATTCTTCAATGATCATAGTCCTTTGGTTGAAGACTCGGTACCCTTTACTTTTGGCAGCATAACCAAAGTGGTTCTAGTGACCATATTTATGTTGGTGCAATTGCTTGGAAGATGACCTTTGTAGTTTTGCAATCACCAACATGTTCCATGGTTCTATTTGATATGAGAAGCTTCACCTGCACTAAGAGGCGATGACTTTGGTGTCCAAAACTTGGATCCACATTTGTTAGCTTTCGGAACCATTTATATATATATATATATATATATATATATATATATATATATATATATATATAAATATATATATATATATATATATATATAAGTCCTTATCAACAAGTTTTCTAGTATGACATTGACTAAAAATATATATATATATATATATATATATACATATATATATATATATATATATATATATATATATATAAGTCCTTATCAACAAGTTTTCTAGTATGACATTGACTAGAAATGTGTCCTTTTGTACCGCAATAATGATGAAAAACTATTAACATTAGTGCTCTGTGCAACAGTATGAGAACGTGTAGTGGTATGATATATTGTGTATGGATACTTGTAATATAGAAAGCATGATGATGTGTAGCATTTGGTTTGCATATTTTTTTATCGTGTTCTATCATGTGTGTGATGTGCCATAGGACAGAACTTTGATTGGGTAGTATTTATTACATGTTTTTCCAATCTAACGTCTAACGTTTTAGAGATAGCACATGCCTCATCATATTTAGCAGTAAGAAAATCAGTACTACATGAAGTAATAGAATACTTCTTCTTTCCTGATTCTAATTTATCCTTAAGTTTAGCATTTTCATAAGTGCTTTTCTTAATGCATTCAAGTGCCTCATACAATTTGAACTCAAGTGTGGAAATCTTAGTAGAGTTATCAGAAGTAGAAGTGTTTCTAGCATCATCCAATAAGCAAGTAAGCTTTTTATTCTCACGCTTATAGGATAGTATATCCTTCCTAGCTCGCTTATACTTATCTAATACTTTCTTATGTTCTTCCAAAAGACCACTAAAAGCATCAGATAACTCATCATAAGAAAATTCATTCTCTTCAAGAAGAGGATTATTTTGTACCTCGTTTGGCAATGCCATTAAGTATAAATTTGTAGCTTGATGAGGGCTTTCTTCTTTTGTAGAGTTGCTTGTCTCACTTTCACACCATATGCTTGTGCTAGTGTACTTATGAGACGATGATCTTCCTTTGTTTGATCGTTCGTAGCGATTCTCTCTTTAGTAGTAGTAGAACAATATTCTATTATGTGGCCTGATCTTCTTCAGTTATGGCATACAATCTCTTCTTCATATAAGGGATTGTGTCGTACCTTAAGTCTTGATGCCATCATGCACACATTTGTATTATTATGAAGACTATCCTTCTCTCTGGAGTCGCTAGCTTTGCTATCGTACCTGAACTCATAAGTAGCTTCAAGAAGTTTGCAAATTTTATGACACATTTTGCAAGTAGTAATAAGATAGAATATATTTATGTTTACAACACAATAAAAAGCATGCATTGCTTTTGTATTAAGCTAGCTAACTTCTTCTCTTCCTCCGTATAACTATAATAAGGCTTGTTGACTATAGAGGAAGTGAGAATAAAGGTGATAGTAAGCTTTTTGTAGCCATAGATAACAATTGACCAGATGTCAAAATCTAGAGACTTCAGGTAGAAGCTCATCCGTATTTTCCAGTAAGTATAGTTGGTACATCAAACTATGGGGGTCTATTTGTGGCTTGGCCTTAACTTGTGAATTTTATAGTTGCCATATATGATATAGTGATCATATGTAACAACAATTAAATACTCAAAAATAATAAAAATGTTACCTTGCTTTACCTGTATAACTCGCTCTGATACCAATTGTAGGAACGAGATGTAAAGCAGTATACTCCAGAGGGGGTAAATAGAGTAGGCAGTGGAATATTAACTATTAGAAAATTGTTAGCAAGATCACAAAAATATATCACAAATATGTAAATATAAAAGTAGAGTGCAGAGAGCAAACGCAATCACAAGGATGTATACTGGTCTCCCTCTTTTGAGGACTAATCTAGTCGAAAGAACACTAGCTTCCGGTTGAAATCTACTATGGAAAAATCACAAGTTTTCATACGAAGTCCTTTCAACTTCTACAGACGTGAGCTTTGATCCGAAGTACTCGACCAACTTCAATTGTGAAGTATCTTACTTTTTGTCAAGCCTCTTGATTACAATCACTCTAAAACTTCTAGACCGTACCGCACTGGCAAATCAACTAAAGGATTGTAACTGGCTTGGAATTTAAAAATGAAAGCTTTAGAAGGCTTTGGAAGATCGTAGTAAGCTTTAGAGAGAAGAGAAGAGAAAGTGAATTGGTGTATTAAAATGGTAAAAAATTTTCTCTATTTATAGGTTTTCCAGAGAGAGAATTCGGGCAGAATTCTTTGGGAGAATCTCAGCAGATATCCTTTGCAACCATAACTGCGGGAATACTGAGTTTAAAACCAACGTACACTAGCCAAACTCGGGGCAAATTTACCACGAGTTCTGCTGGTACAGAATGGGTGAATTTGGGTTTTTAAACTCAGTAGGCTTTTGGGTTTTCGAATGTTTTAAGTATTTATGAATTGGGTTTTTGGTTTTGGGCTTGTTTTCAAAATGAATGGGTATTTTGAAAACATTTTTGGGTAGCCTATTTGCCAGTACGACTTGGTGTACATTGTATTTTCTAGACTCAATAAAATATATAAAAATACATTGATAATTGATAAATGAAATACATACGCAATGACAAAATACGGATCCAAGTCTTGAACGGTAGCAGCAGCAATTCTAGCAGATCGTCCAAGTGGCCCTTATATCTAGACTGGATTAGATTAATTATTAAAATCAGGTTCAACCATGACAAATGAGCAAACAGATATGTTATAAAGCATTATATGGTATGGAGTATGTAGATAGGAGAAGAGCACATGCACGTATGCATATATTTTATAGGAAAGGGGGAGTGGACTTTAGGAGTGTTCAGTAAAAAGAATAGTCCTGGGTTCCCCTGGATAGCTACACGTACATAGACCCTTGGTTGTATGGCCCCCTTTGTGACGAATTTGTATGTATACATATTACAACATATGGATTGAAATATCTATGCATGTGCGACTCTTAGAGGGAGAATTTGTACGCAGGTATGTGGCAAGGATGTAGGAGTATAGGGCAGTAAAAGAAACAAAAGGATAATTTGAGAGTGTCATGATTGTACTAGTTAGTGCAATCCCATAGGTGTCATATGGATACTATTTATAGGACACATAAAGAGGATTAGCAATAGCTATGGATAAGAGTACATTACTCATGTTTAAATATAATTACAGGTATAAGAGTGGAGGGTACAAGGTTACTTAGGTCATGGGTTATAAGTAAGGACAAATGATTTTAGGTAGGGTAGTTATCAATACCCATAGGATAGATACTCTAGAGGCAGTACAAACTACAAGGCAACCAAGACCTAGAAAATCCTTATAACCTAGAAGTAGGATAGTAGTACAGTTTAATCTTAAATATTGATTTTCTTCTAATTGAACAAATATAGGTTTTTGAGCATCGATTTGGACACCCGTTCAGTTTAGCTTTCAGCTTGGAGTACAAGCAAGTACATGCATTAAATGAAGTGTACAATGCATCTACATGATTTCTAGGTCAATCTAGGCCAAAGTCAACTCTTGGCCAACTCTGGTCAACTATACAGTCAAACTAGGTCAACTATAGTCAACTGTGGTCAAACTATCTAGGATTTGGTCAACAATGGTCAACTAGTCTCGGTTAGTCAATTCTAGGTCATTCTGGGTCAAAGTTAACTATTGGTCAACTATGGTCAACTACACTAGTCAACTAGGTCAATCCTAGTCCAATCAAGTCTAATCTAGGTTAAGTCAACTCTTAGGCCTACCCAAGCCTAGTCTAGCAATCTAGGATAGCCACAAATACAAGCCAAAAGTAACACACACAAGTATATACATAGATACTATATATATATATATATATATATATATATATATATATATATATATATATATATATATATATATATATATATATTTTTTTTTTTTTTTTATATATATATATATAAGCCAAAAGTAACGCACACAAGTATATATATATGTACATAGATACTATATATATATATAGATATATATATATACATAGCCACAAATACAAGCCACAAGTAACGCACACAAGTATACACATAGATACAATATATATATATATATATATATATATATATATATATATATATATATATATATATATATATATATATATATATATATATATATATATATATATATATATATATATAAAAAATATATATATATATTTATATATATATATATATATATATATATATATATATACATATATATTTATATATATATTTATATATATATTAAAATATATATATATATATATATATATATATATATATATATATATATATATATATATATATATATATGCATTGTATATATATGCATTGTATATATACAATGCATTGTATATATAAAAATATATATATATATATATATATATATATATATGCATTGTATATATATGCATTGTATATTGTATCATCAATATCATGTACATATATATATATATATATATATATATATATATATATATATATATATATATATATATATATATATAAAATATATATATAAATTTATATTTATATATATATATATATATATATATATATATATATATATATATATATATATATTATATATATATATTTTTTTTTATTTTTTTTTATATATATATTATATATATATATATATATATATATATATATATATAATATATATATATATATATTAGAGATAGAGAGGGGGTTATGTGAATATGTAATGGTGTCATGGATAAATGTATGAACATAGTGTGTAGGTGTGATAAGTGTCAAGTGTACATAACAAGGGTGTCAAGTATGTATACATGGTAGTTTGTATGTGTGTGTATGTATTGAGGCATGGTATAGTATAGTGTAGCAATGTGTGTGTGGGTAAACAGTGGCATGTGTGTGTGTGTGTGTGTGTGTTAGTCATAACATAGTGTCAATGTACTTCATATAGTGTATAGTTTGTGTCAAGTTCGGTTAGGCATTCAACAAGGTCCCAGTTAAACATATATATATATATATATATATATATATATATATATATATATATATATATATATATATATATATATATATATATATATAATTTTGTATTATAGTTAACAATCAAACTCAGTTTTGACATCAAGAACTCAGTTTACAGGTTCAATTAAACCTTTATTCAAAATTTAATATAACCCACTAGACATTACAAATTCAAACCCAAATGCATCAACATGAATTATCTATATTGTAACATGTCCAACATTATAATTTGACATTTATTTTCAATTTAATATGTAATAAAAATCACAGAAACCAAATCTCAAAACACAGTTTGATCACTGCACAGAGTCGAGTATCAAGGAATGTCAATATTTCGAAATGCCAAAACACTAACCCACATGCATATATTAATTCCTACACATGCAACACAGTATCTCAGATAAGTACACATGTAGACATCAACTAATTAACATAATTAGCATTTAATTTCATTTTAAACATCATTTAAACTCTGAAAAAGTTAGAAACGAACATGTATCAGAACATTACATGTATTCGAGCCTAAATCCAATCAAACATGCATTTCAGTTAACCTAGTCATGTAAACTAAATTCCTGACATGTATTCATGTTTACACATTATCAAATGACCTCAAATTACATAGATTAACATTTAAATATCGTTTAAAACTCTGAAAACTAAAAATTGTACATAAGTATCAGAGTTTATAGGGAAACCCTAAATTACATTCGAAAATCACATATATATCAAATTAACTACTGGTATAGGTTCGTGTACATGTGCAAGTGTCCCACGAGTCTACTCGTGTCCAAACAATTGGACACGAGGTGCCCACACAGAAAGAACCCATAGACACGCGTTATACAGCACAGAGTCGTGCGGTGAGGACACGGTGTCGTACGCGCGACACAAGACACATGACACTTCCTGCTCGTGTCCATATATTTGCCACGTATAGGGATACACATTTGACACAACATGAGGTGTCCAAGTGAGTCGTGTCAGGTGTACGAGACATATATCAGAACGTGTCTCACAACATGTGCAGTGTAGTATAAATCCGATGCACGTGTGTTTTCTCACTCGACATGATACGATACGACATGACACTTTAGGGAAGTCTTGTCAGACATTGCCCCCACCTATGTGTCAAGTGTCGTGTCCTACCGTGTCGTGTACAGTGTACACGACACGTCGAGTAGCTGGGCACTCGACCGAGTCCTCGTGTAGTGAGTTCGTGCCCATTTTGGACACGGACACAACTCGATATGAGCTTAGAGTTAGGGTTTTGTGAATTACACACATAGGGCTAGAAAACTGTTTAAATAGAATTCGAAATAACAATGATTCAATTCATTCAAACATTTCATCAAACATCATAGAATAAACACTGATACATGTCCGATACGGACACGAAATGGACACGGTTTCCTACTAAACTTGGGCTATGTAAGCCCCTATTTTTCAAAATTCATTTTTAATTAGTGTTAATTAATTTTTAGTGACAAATTAGCCTTAAAATAATTATTTAGATTTTTAGGAATTTTTCTAGAATTTTTAAATGATTTTTAAATAAGTTTTATATATTAAAAATATCAATTTGTAATTTATTTAAATGTTTTAATATCATTTTGCAATTATTAGAATTATTTTAATATCAATATGCAATTTGTTGAATTGTTAATATAGCAGTTTGCAATTTAGAAATTGTTTTATTTCTGTTATGCAAATTTCTATTTGCATTTAGACACAGTAGGGACTAATTTGTAAATCCTAAATTCCTAAGGACCTAAGTGCTAATTTCCTACCCACCCCCCCTGCCCGACGACCGACGGCTGACCGACGACTGCCCCCGCCATTTCCGGCCAGCGCATAGCTCCCCGACCGCCTCAAATTGCCTATAAATAAACCCCCTCTCTCCCCAGTCAAAACCCTAGCTCTACCCACCACCACGACCACCGTAGCCCTTCAACTCCGGCGAAAACCCTAGGTTCTAAACCCTAACTCCGGCGTACCCTAGCGCCGCCCCACCGTCCATCGTCGCCAGTCGCCACCACCACCGTTCGACTCGCCTCGACGAGCTGACCCCAGCGCAACCACTCCGCCACCGCCACGATGCCCCAAGTCGCCGTCCCCGACCTTCGAATCACCCTTCAACTCGCCGGACACGTGAGTGTCAGTGTTCCCCTGTGTCGTGCGTGTCTCGTGTTGGGTCGGAAGTGTTCGTCGTGTCCTGGCAAATACTTTGATAGAACTGGACACGCGAGATTGAACTCGTGCGTGTCGTGCAGGCCAAGGACACGAGGATACCTGTGTCCTTAACTGTCAGGACACAGGATAGTTTTTATATATTTTTTTATATATATGTTAATTCACTTGTTACTAAATAAAATGAACTAAAACCCTATTCCTAACAAACGGGCGAACTGGCCCACTGGCCAGCGCGCAGTAACTAAACCCCCCCCCCGCTGGCTCAGGTTCGAGCCCCCCTTTCTGTTTCCTTTCTTTTTCTTTTTCTGTTTCTTTCCTTTTCTTTTTCTTTTTTGTTTTGTATATATATTTATATATATATGTATATATATATATATGTTAGTATATATATATATGTATATACTGTATTTTGACAGTATTTTATATATATGTATATATATTTTATAGTTAGTAAAATTTTATATATATATGTATACAGTTTCATGTGTATATATATATATTATTATATATACACATTATTATTAAATGTTTTCTTATATTTATATATATATACTTTATAAATTAAGTATTTTTCTTATACATAGATATATGTACCTTTTCCATATGTATGTATATTTTCACTATGCATAACTTTACCATATTAAAATAATAATATTTATTTTATCTATTTCCAAATTGTATTTTTATTGTATTTAAATTACTGCAATCATTTGGTGTCCAAGCCTAGCATGGATATTTGTCCCAAATGTGTTTTCACATATTCAAGACCTGTACAAGTCATATTGGACTTGATTCATGGCCTTGGGTCCTGTATTTGAACTTTGGTTCAAATTATATACATGGACAAAATACGCAGATAATTAATTATTGTGTGCAATGCTGTTTTTGATTTTCTAAAAATACTTAAAGTACTGCTAAAATTATGGAAAAATAGTTTTTTGATAATATGTTAAGTTGGCTAATTTAGTATAATTTTTGTAGTATTTAATTTACTGTTTTGCCACTAGTTTGGCATATGAAACCAAAAACTCATTTTCTGTATACTTAGGAAAACTGATTTTTATAAAATATTTGTACTGGTTAATAAATTCCAGAAAAATTATAATAAATTTCTATGATTAACAAGGATCACCTTGGTACTTTACTTTAAGAAAAACTAGGCTTTTTGTCTACTTCAAAAATTGATAGAACACAATGATCTTTTGATTTATTTATTGATTAAATACGACTTGTAGCTTTTTGTGTTATTTAGAGTTTTAGTCGTTTTGAACCCCATCCCTCACTAGTGTAAAGATCCTAGAAAGTTAGTTAACATAGTGTGTTACCCCACATTGGTCTCCTATGCCAAGTCATCATTTTGGCTAGGTGCCCAGTCACAAGTCGTGTTTCACCAATTAGTGTCCTAGTGTTTTAGCTTAGTGTAAAAACTAAGTTATTGTATTTACTTCTACAGCGACGAGCTACCAGACATCCACAGCATTGTTATCGCAGCTTGTTTTGTTTTGCTTTGCTAGAGGCAAGTACTTTCTACGAACTTTACATATTGTCACATAAAATGAACTGCAAACCCCACCATGTTAAATGCTGATCCTTGGGGTAGCAAGTTAGATCTCTACATATTGTACTTTCAGTTACTACCATGCTTAGAACAGTCTTGATGTATCTCTCACATGATTAGGATATGGGTTATGGGGAAACTGTTAGTAGCGTACGTGATCATGCCCCTTACTCGTACGTACGTACCGAACAAGGTTGACATTTTATGTATACCTTGTCGTAGGCGCACCAGCTGTATTTGTACGTATGTATATCTATCGCTTGTTTTACTTGTATGTATGTACATTTTATTTACATTGTACCTCGGTACATTGTACATCTATTGACCGATCACGTACTTGCTACAGTTTTAAACATTACATATACATCTGTCTCTATGACATATGTATCCTTGCCATGATAGATTGAGTGATGCCATGCTTTCCAGTTATTCCTCTCATGTTCATTTTCATGTTTCATATGCTAGTTTGCTAGATTTAGTACTTGCTTCCGTCCTGACAGGATAACGTTGTAGGTGTCCTTACTGAGGAGGAGTTACTCTGCGACACATACTATGGAGTTACTGCCGAGGACCCGGCTCTGCTTTACGAGGATGTTCCTGCAGGGAACCTCGCCTAGTTGTCTTTTGTTTACTTAGACTTTTGAGAGTAGACATGTATTAGACTATATCATTTTGTAACTGGATATGTATCCAGTTTTACATTTCAGTTTACTTGTACTTGGACGTTTACTATATATGATGACTTTTGTGTTTGGAGCATTTATGATTCTTCTTCACTTATAGAACTGTTAGTACATTTAGTCGTATCCTGTTGTCTTTAGAATAGCTTACTACGTTTTATCTCAACGTAGGCTGGGCATGACTCGGCCTGGCCCAATAATTTGGGTAGCGGGTCGTGACATATTTTTAGTGGTGGCCCATGCAGGTCCTGACTAAACTGTTTGGTTACGTTATTGTACCAAGCATGCCTGCAATTAGGAACTTAAGGTAATTAGACAACCTTAGGAAAGACGCTTAGAACACTTAGAGGAATGCTAGGATTGCAACATAGGAAATACATCACATGTTTGCTATTATAATTAGATTTTCTTGCATGTGATTTCTTACTTTAAACAAGTCCTTATAAGTCTTTTTATGTGTAATTTAGATGGTGCTTACTCGTTCATCCCAGTATGTTACCCCCGAGAATGGGGCCCTCCATATCCAGTCAGCTGACCAGTTGACTGATACACCTCCACCTACCACATTCTCCCACTCCACAGATCCACAGACCCAGATACCACCTTCCACATCCCAGTCCCAGCAGGCCCCGATACTTCCTCCACCCCCTATCGCTATACCCACCCAGGCTTCCGTCACACTCGACGGGACCCAGCTGCTCATACTGATCCAGGGGTTCCTAACAACCTATCAGGAGCAGACTACCCTACTCCGCCAGAGCATGGAGCGTTCTGAGGGACGTCTCGTGGTCCCACCATATGTAGAGCCACGGCAGAAAGCGGGGACGATCAAGGACTTCATGGGTCTGAATCCCAAGGAGTTCTCAGGGACTGAGGGCATAGTAGTAGCTGATGACTGACTAGATTCAGTAGAGAGAAAGCTTCTGGGAGTTAGGATGCCGGATGACCTTCAGGTCGAGGCAGCAGAATTTCTGCTGATAGACTTAGCCGGAGTCTGGTTTAGGAATGAGCCGTTGTTCGCGAGAGGTAGAGCCACCTGGGACCAGTTCAAGACCCAGTTCAAGAAGAAGTTCTTCTCGACCACTGCTAGAGTAGCCATGGGGCTACGATTCCAGAACATCCAGCAAGGGAACCGTTCTGTTGACGAGTATGCGGCAGAGTTTAGTCGCCTGAGCCGTTTCGCTCCTAGTCTGGTTGCTGATCCAGAGGAGATGACCCGTAGGTTTTGCCATGGTCTAGTTCCAGACATTGGCATTCTTATAGTGGCAAACGGTACGACTGACTACTACCAGAGCCTAGAGTTGGCCCGGAGCATTGAGGAGCATCTTCTGTCTAGCAAAAGGCCGGCTCCTGTACATCATGAGGGACCGTCCAAGCGTCAGGCTTTCCAGCAGAGAGCGCCGATGCCACCCCAGCAGACTTACCGTCCCCCTACACCACATCATCAGACCCCGCCAGTTCGAGCCCCGGGACCCCGTCAGCAGCAGCAGAAGGGAGCTATATGTTCTTTCTGCGGAAGACCAGGGCACGATTACTCCATCTGCAGGAAGAGGCTGAAACAGTACTTAGTTTGTGGGTATGCCACCCACATGATACGGGAATGCCCAGTAGCGAAGACTAGAGGACCGCTCCCGACTCAGCAGCAGAGGTTCGGGCAGCATCTGCAGCAGCAGAAGGGACCTCAGGGAAGGGTTTATAGTCTAGCCATTGAGCCGGAGCCGGAGCAGGTTTCGGAGCCGGATTACTTAGCTGACGTCATCACAGGTCATGTTTATTTGCATACTTTTCTAGCTGTATATTTGTTTGATTCTGGTGCATCTCATAGCTTCCTATCATTAGAGTTTATGCATAAACATCATCTAGTAGCTATACCTACTACAGAGATTAGTAGAGTGATGACGGGAGGAGGACCAGTGCCTATTAGATCTATCTATAGATGTTCTATTTTTATAGCCGGGAGAGAGTTCAGAGGGCGATTCTTTGTGATGCCACTCCCCGGTTATGATATCATATTGGGGATGGACTGGCTTAGCTACGCCCATGCATCGATAGATTGCCATGAGGGTAGTATTTTGTTCAGTCCCCCAGGCACAGCATCATTCAGTGTCAGGAGGACAGGGCCGAAGATCAGCCTAGAGCTGAACTGTTGTGCGACAGTCGGGGACGCAGCACCGCCACACCCTATCATTAGGGAGTTTATGGATGTATTCCCAGAGGATCTTCTAGGACTTCCGCCTGACAGAGATGTGGAGTTCACCATAGATTTAGTGCCGGGTTCATCACCAGTATCCCGGGCTTGCTATAGAGTGAATCCCAAGGAGGCCATAGAGATGAAAGAGCAGATTGATGACCTGTTGAAAAAGGGTTTCATTCGATCCAGTGCTTCTCCATGGGGAGCACCAGTGCTCTTTGTGCCTAAGAAGGATGGTACAGTCCGGTTGTGTATTGACTATCGGGCTTTGAATGCCATCACCATCAAGAACAAATATCCTCTGCCCAGGATAGATGATTTGTTCGACCAGTTGAGCGGGGCGAAGGTATTTTCCAGGATAGACTTGAGATCCGGGTACCACCAGGTGAAGGTTAGGCCAGCAGACATCCAGAAGACGGCGTTCAACACGAAGTACGGGCAGTACGAGTTTCTGGTGATGCCATTTGGTCTCACAAATGCGCCAGCTGTCTTTATGAACTTGATGAATAAGACATTTCACCAGTATCTGGATAAGTTCGTCGTAGTATTTATCGACGACATCCTGATATACTCGAAGACGCCGGAGGAGCATGCAGAGCACTTGCGGATAGTTTTGGGGATTCTGAGGCAGGAGAGATTGTTTGCCAAATTGCCGAAGTACGAGTTCTTTTTAGACCGAGTGGAGTTTCTCGGCCATGTAGTCACTGGAGATGGAATCTCGGTGGATCCCAGGAAGATTGCTGCAGTTGAGACGTGGAAGGCTCCGACGTCAGTTTCAGAGATCAGGAGCTTTCTGGGTTTAGCAGGCTATTACAGAAAGTTCGTCCAGGACTTTGCTAGGATAGCTGAACCCATAACGAAGCTGACGCAGAAGGACGCAGAGTACATCTGGTCAGAGGACTGCCAGGCGGCATTTGAGGAGCTGAAGAGGAGGCTGACGACCGCTCCAGTTCTGACTTTACCTTCAGGTTCTGGAGGTTTCACCATATACAGTGATGCTTCTGGGAAGGGGCTAGGATGTGTCCTACAGCAGCATGGGAAAGTAATTGCTTATGTATCTAGGCAATTGCGGACTCATGAGAGGAATTATCCTACCCATGACCTCGAGTTAGCTGCGGTGATCTTTGCACTCAAGTTATGGAAACATTACTTATACGGAGAGCGTGTGGAAATCTTCACTGACCACAAAAGCTTGAAGTATTTGTTCACGCAGAAAGAGCTGAACATGAGGCAAAGACGATGGTTGGAGTTGATGAAGGACTTCGACATCGATTTACAGTATCACCCCGGGAAGGCAAATGTGGTGGCGGATGCGCTGAGCAGGCATCCGATGGCATGGTACCTGATGATTGATCGGCATTTGCGGGAGGATCTGGAGAAGCTCGGTATTGAGCTAGTTCGGCCAGGATCAGTGATACAGATGATGGCGCTTGACATTCAGTCAGGTTTGATGGAGCAGATCCGGGAGGCACAGTCTACAGATGAGAGCCTTCGCAGACTTCGACCCCAGGCATTAGCTGGATTGCTGGATGACTTCACTATAGCAGAGGATGGATCCCTGAGGCATGGCAGCAGATTGTGCGTGCCGAAGGGAGAGCTGGTAGAGGCAGTCTTGCAGGAAGCACACCGATCGAGATATTCTATTCACCCTGGTGCTAATAAGATGTACCGTGACTTACGGGAACATCTTTGGTGGCACGGGATGAAGAGGTATGTATCGCATTTTATCTCGAGATGTCTAGTTTGCCAGCAGGTCAAGGCGGAGCGCCAGAGGCCAGCTGGTTTGTTGCAGCCGTTACCCATTCCCGAGTGGAAGTGGGAACATATTACGATGGACTTCGTTTCAGGGCTTCCTCGTTCCTAAGGAGGGAAGGATGCCATCTGGGTCATCGTAGACAGGCTGACGAAGTGTACGCACTTCATACCCTTCAAGGTGGGGCTTTCCACCGAGAAGTTGGCGGAGCTATACATGCAGCAGATAGTTTGCCTACACGGAGTGCCGGTGAGCATCGTGTCAGACAGAGACAGTAGATTTACATCCCACTACTGGAGGAGCTTGCAGGAGGAGTTGGGCAATAGGCTCAAGTTCAGTACGGCGTACCACCCGCAGACAGATGGACAGTCCGAGAGGACGATACAGACGCTGGAGGATATGCTGAGGACTTGCGTGCTGGACTTCGGAGGATCATGGGAGAGCCATCTGCACTTGGTAGAGTTTTCATACAACAACAGCTACCAGGCCAGTATTGGTATGTCTCCTTTCGAGGCGCTATATGGACGACGATGCCGCACACCGCTCTTTTGGGATGATGTCGGAGACAGAGTTATGCTTGGGCCAGAGATGATCATGGATGCAGCAGAGAAAGTCGGGATGATCAGAGACAGGCTCAGAGTAGCTCAGGACAGGCAGAAACACTGGGCTGACGCTAGTCGCAGGCCGATGGAGTTCGCAGACGGTGATATGGTGCTAGTGAAGATATCACCTACTCGAGGGACGATCCGGTTCGGACGAGGAGGGAAGCTGAGCCCCCGATACATCGGGCCGTTCGAGGTACTTGGCAGGATCGGAGAGGTAGCATACAGGGTTGCACTTCCACCCAACCTAGTAGGAGTTCACGACGTCTTCCACGTATCTCAGTTGAGGAGATATGTTCCAGACCCCAGTCATGTGCTAGATCATTCAGAGATGGAGGTCGGACCGAGCCTTACAGTTTCTGAACAGCCAGTGGAGATATTAGACCAGAGAGAGAAGAGGCTGAGGAACAAGGTTATACCCCTAGTGCGAGTAGCTTGGAGCCGTCACTCCCCAGGTGAATCTACTTGGGAGAGGGAGTCGGACATGAGGGAGAGATACCCTTACTTGTTCGATCCAACCGCTGCAAGGGAACCACCCGTTCCCGCTTGATACCCTAGAGGTTAGTTTCGATCGCAGCCTTAGTCATTTTGTTGCATTGCTTGCTATGTTAGAATATTGTTGGGTTTTCAATCCTTGTGAATTTCGAGGACGAAATTTTTCAAGGAGGGAAGACTTGTAAGCCCCTGTTTTTCAAAATTCATTTTTAATTAGTGTTAATTAATTTTTAGTGACAAATTAGCCTTAAATAATTATTTAGATTTTTAGGAATTTTTCTAGAATTTTTAAATGATTTTTAAATAAGTTTTATATATTAAAAATATCAATTTGTAATTTATTTAAATGTTTTAATATTATTTTGCAATTATTAGAATTATTTTAATATCAATATGCAATTTGTTGAATTGTTATTATAGCAGTTTGCAATTTAGGAATTGTTTATTTCTGTTATGCAAATTTCTATTTGCATTTAGACACAGTAGGGACTAATTTGTAAATCCTAAATTCCTAAGGACCTAAGTGCTAATTTCCTACCCACTCCTCTGCCCGACGACCGATGGCTGACCGGCGACTGCCCCCGCCATTTCCGGCCAGCGCACAGCTCCCCGACCGCCTCAAATTGCCTATAAATAAACCCCCTCTCTCCCCCAGTCAAAACCCTAGCTCTACCCACCACCACGACCACCGTAGCCCTTCAACTCCGGCGAAAACCCTAGGTTCTAAACCCTAACTCCGGCGTACCCTAGCGCCGCCCCACCGTCCATCGTCGCCAGTCGCCACCACCACCGTTCGACTCGCCTCGCCTCGACGAGCCGACCCCAGCGCCACCACTCCGCCACCGCCACGACGCCCCAAGTCGCCGTCCCCGACCTTCGAATCACCCTTCAACTCGTCGGACACGTGAGTGTCAGTGTTCCCCTGTGTCGTACGTGTCTCGTGTTGGGTCGGAAGTGTTCGCCGTGTCCTGGCGAATACTTTGATAGAACTGGACACGCGAGATTGAACTCGTGCGTGTCGTGCAGGCCAAGGACACGAGGATACCTGTGTCCTTAACTGTCAGGACACAGGATGATTTTTATATTTTTTTTATATATATGTTAATTCACTTGTTACTAAATAAAATGAACTAAAACCCTATTCCTAACAAACGGGCCAACTGGCCCACTGGCCAGTGCGCAGTAACTAAACCCTCCCCCCTCCCCCCGCTGGCTCAGGTTCGAGCCCCCTTTTCTGTTTCCTTTCTTTTTCTTTTTCTGTTTCTTTCCTTTTCTTTTTTTTTGTTTTGTATATATATTTATATATATATGTATATATATATATATATTAGTATATATATATATATATATATGTATATACTGTATTTTGACAGTATTTTATATATATGTATATATATTTTATAGTTAGTAAAATTATATATATATATGTATACATTTTCATGTGTATATATATATATATTATTATATATACACATTATTATTAAATGTTTTCTTATATATATATATACTTTATAAATTAAGTATTTTTCTTATACATAGATATATGTACCTTTTCCATATGTATGTATATTTTTACTATGCATAACTTTACCATATTAAAATAATAATATTTATTTTGTCTATTTCCAAATTGTATTTTTATTGTATTTAAATTACTGCAACCATTTGGTGTCCAAGCCTAGCATGGGTATTTGGGCCCAAATGTGTTTTCACATATTCAAAACCTGTACAAGTCATATTGGACTTGATTCATGGCCTTGGGTCCTGTATTTGAACTTTGGTTCAAATTATATACATGGACAAAATACGCAGATAATTAATTATTGTGTGCAATGCTGTTTTTGATTTTCTAAAAATACTTAAAGTACTGCTAAAATTATGGAAAAATAGTTTTTAGATACTATGTTAAGTTGGCTAATTTACTATAATTTTTGTAGTATTTAATTTACTGTTTTGCCACTAGTTTGGCATAAGAAACCAAAAACTCATTTTCTGTATACTTAGGAAAACTGATTTTTATGAAATATTTGTACTGGTTAATAAATTCCAGAAAAATTATAATAAATTTCTATGATTAACAAGGATCACCTTGGTACTTTACTTTAAGAAAAACTAGGCTTTTTGTCTACTTCAAAAATTGTTAGAACACAATGATCTTTTGATTTATTTATTGATTAAATACGACTTGTAGCTTTTTGTGTTATTTAGAGTTTTAGTCGTGTTGAACCCCATCCCTCACTAGTGTAAAGATCCTAGAAAGTTAGTTATCATAGTGTGTCTCCCCACATTGGTCTCCTATGCCAAGTCATCATTTTGGCTAGGTGCCCAGTCACAAGTCGTGTTTCACCAATTAGTGTCCTAGTATTTTAGCTTAGTGTAAAAACTAAGTTATTGTATTTACTTCTACAGCGACGAGCTACCAGACATCCATAGCATTATTATCGCAGCGTGTTTTGTTTTGCTTTGCTAGAGGCAAGTACTTTCTACGAACTTTACATATTGTCACATAAAATGAACTGCAAACCCCACCATGTTAAATGCTGATCCTTGGGATAGCAAGTTAGATCTCTACATATTGTACTTTCAGTTACTACCATGCTTAGAACAGTCTTGATGTATCTCTCACATGATTAGAATTTGGGTTATGGGGAAACTGTTAGTAGCGTACGTGATCATGCCCCTTACTCGTACGTACGTACCGAGCAAGGTTGACATTTTATGTATACCTTGTCGTAGGCGCACCAGCTGTATTTGTACGTATGTACATCTATCGCTTGTTTTACTTGTACATATGTAAATTTTATTTACATTGTACCTCGGTACATTGTACATCTATTGACCGATCACGTACTTGCTACAGTTTTAAACATTTCATATACATCTGTCTCTATGACATATGTATCCTTGCCATGATAGATTGAGTGATGCCATGCTTTTCAGTTATTCCTCTCATGTTCATTTTCATGTTTCATATGCTAGTTTGCTAGATTTAGTACTTGCTCCCGTCCTGACAGGATAACGTTGTAGGTGTCCTTACTGAGGAGGAGTTACTCTGCGACACATACTATGGAGTTACTGCCGAGGATCCGGCTCTGCTTTACGAGGATGTTCCTGCAGGGAACCTCGCCTAGTTGTCTTTTGTTTACTTAGACTTTTGAGAGTAGACATGTATTAGACTATATCATTTTGTAACTGGACATGTATCCAGTTTTACATTTCAGTTTACTTGTACTTGGACGTTTACTATATACGATGACTTTTGTGTTTGGAGCATTTATGATTCTTCTTCACTTATAGAACTGTTAGTACATTTAGTCTTATCCTGTTGTCTTTAGAACAGCTTACTACGTTTTATCTCAACGTAGGCTGGGCATGACTCGGCCTGGCCCAACAATTTGGGTAGCGGGTCGTGACAGGCTACACCTATGGGAACCCTAAATGGATGCATCTATGGAAAGAAATTAGGAATTCATTAGAGTTTGTAGGGTTTTACCTTTTGAGAGTTCAAACTCAATGTAAGGGGCTCCTAAATGAGAAGTTTCCTTCCTCAAGCGATGTCCAAATGAGCTCCACTTCTTGCAAGCAAGCCCCCACTGGCCTCCACTTCTGAAATGAATCCCAATGTATGAGAGTAGCCCCAATTTAGGATCAATTTGGATAAAGGGAAAGAAATTTGAGGAAGAACAAGTTAGGGTTTCCTAGTAGATGTTAAAAGAGGCAAGAACAACATAAAAGCATACTTATAGGGGTGAATACTATGTTGTGGCTGCCATAATAGAAATTATGGTAAGGTTTAAATATAGATGAGTGGCTAAGGCTTCTCCACCCAATTTCAAGTTCTTCCATTGGTTCAATTTAGTCCTAAGGCTTTCTTTCTACAAATATCCTAAGGAAAAAATATCCTACTTAGAAATATCTTGATATTGCTAATCTTGGCACTTAGTAGGAAGGTTCTAATCATTATCTAATCCTCATGACTAATCTAGATTAGGCTAAACTTCTAGGTTAAGTCTCAAATTATTAACTAGCATATATATTTAATTAATATAATTTATAATTTCATAAAATTATCAAAATAACCAAAATACTCTTAGGCAAAAAAGTTGCAATTGGTCATCCTAATCACATGGTGAGGTCCCCGTGGTCAAGGTTAGTCTCTAGGCTTAGCAAAACTAGGGTTACACTAGTTAACCATCAAAATCATATTTTAATATTTTAAATAGTTTTAAATTAATTAAAAATCACCAAAAAATTTATAACATGATTTAAATCTTATTATTGATTAATCACAATTATAAAAGTTCAAAATTACCCTCATTTTAGAAAAGTGGGTGTTACAGTTTTTAGGAGTTTAATATATAAGATTTTGGCCTCATATAAGTTAGGATTAATATGAAGGAGGTTTGAATTGATTTGGTGGAGATTTGGTCATCCAATCAACTAATATGGCAATATGGGTTAGTGGGTTTCCATATTCGGAAATGTGGAGATTTAGTGAAAGATGCATGGTTTAATGCATGTGGGATGCTGTTAAAAGTTCAAAAATCAATCAAATGCGGTTCTACTATGGTTTGGCCCCCTAGAGTGGTCCCCACTAAGTTAGATTGGCTAGGATTAAGTCCTAAAAATATTTCCAATAGAACTAAACACCGAAATGACTATAAACGGGTCTTATGTGCCATTTAAAAATAAGTAGCACATGATAACTCAATTGAGTGAGACACCATAGGCATGTGTGTAGTAGGCTCAAGATATGTCAAACATATATTGGGTCGTTTAGGTTGGATCGATATTGAGTCCCGCAATTAAGTTGAAAAGTATGACAAGTTTTATGGTAGATAACCTTGTGGCCTAAGTTGCCCAAAAAGTTGTGCGACACAAATAGGGTAGAAGCAGGACTTGATATATCAAATTAAAGATAAACTTGTCTTGAACAAAACTCATGAAGGAAGTTTCTAGAGGTTGGTATTCCTTGTGCTCCAAAAATTAAACCTACGAAAAAGAGTATTTAATGATAAAAATAGTAGTAAAAAATATCTATTAATAACTATATTAAACAAAGTAAAAAAATAAAAAATAACCCTAAAAATCAAGGGAGCATACAGCCTACCCACCTTAAATAATTTCGTCCTCGAAATTATACTAACTCATGGTATAAGGAAACTAACCATATAAGATTTCTAGAGGATGCTAATACTAATAGATTCTAAGTGGTCATACTATAGGTTTACTATATTCATAGACATAAATCCTATCATTTAAGTAATATGACACCACAATATCAAACAAAGAAAATAGATGCTATATCGCATCGGGGTAGAAATATATTCTATGGCTAAGTTTAGGCTAAAGAACTTTGTGTCACAACTTTGGTTCATAGGCAATCATAGCACAATAGCCCAACCATACAACCAAACAAGGACAAGGGGTGAACCCTATACCATGACAGTCCATCTCCCTTGGCCGCTAATAGAAGGAATAGATCACCATTAATCAAGCTTATGATCGGCTAATCATCCATGATATATCGTAATCTCCCTAGTACTTCTATTCTACCGGACACTATAGAAAATATCTATGGGATTCTACCCCCCTTAGTTATTTACCTAGTCCTGTCAAACATGAATTCCTATATTCTTCCAATAAGAATTTTTTAATTCTTAGACAAGGATGAAGTAACTATTCTATATATGGCTATATACTACTATAAGTAAGACTAAGTTATTCAAACAATATAATTATAGCAATGGTACCTAGAATAGGTACACCTGTAGGTAGCTCTTTAAGTGGTACGATTGCATAGACCTGACCATGCATCTGCGCTCCTCTCTACTGTATGGCTCTCAAGAAATGGGCCTCCTATGGTGGCAAGGGTGGTCCTCTGTGGAGTCCTTCTGGTGTTGGGGATAGCGGTGCTTGAATTATTAGAATTGGTGGCCTAGGTCCTTGAGGTACTGGTCATTGTAGTATCTACAATCCTTCGTCCCGATGCTGTGGACACTCATTGTCTCAGTGTTGGTCAGTTCTGCATATCAGACATTGAACTAGTCTTCTTCTGCAGTCTTTTCTGAATATGCCCCTTCTTGCCACAATAATGATAAGTCGAAAGTTCCTGTGTTAGATACGGGGTGACTCTCTGCGGATGAAGTCCTCCTGGATATCGAATGGGTCCTCTTTGCTTCTCTTTGGCTGGTGTGACTGTGGTAGTAGGGCGCTTCAGAAGCACTGGGTCTGGGTATTTGTTGATAGCCTCATAGAGAGGGGCTTCTGCTAACACCTCGGCGAACGAAACTCTGGACTATGCTGTAATATACCTCTACCTTCATCAATCCATGATGAAACCTCCATGCCTTCTCCACTTCGTTTGGTATTAGGATTGTACCGAGCCTACTGAGACGACTAAATTCAGTATCATACTCCTCTACGGTCATATTTTCCTGCTTGAGATAGAGAAACTGATTATAGAGAGCATCTAAAAATGTAGCTGGAAAGTATATCGCTTTAAAATATTCCAAGAATTGCTCCCATGTCTAACCTCTGCCGATGTCTCGCTCGATCGACTCCTACCAATGATGTGCATTTCCTTCAAGCCGAGTCTTCACGACAGTCATCCATAATTCATATGGCAGGTACGAAGCGTCTAGAAGCTTCTAGGTTCTGATCATCCACTCGGTGATCTCCTCTGGCGTCTCTTTGGTATCAAATGGCTTCGGGTTCATCTGCTAATAGCAATGGTACCTAGAATAGGCACACATGTAGGTAGCTCTTTAAGTGGTGCGATAGCATAGACCTGACCATGCGTCTGCGCTCCTTCCTGCTGTATGGCTCTCAAGAAATGGGCCTCCTATGGTGGCAATGGTGGTCCTCTATGGAGTCCCTCTGGTGTTGGGGGTAGCGATGCTTGAATTATTAGAATGGGTGGCCTAGGTCCTTGAGGTACTGGTCATTGTAGTATCTACAATCCTTCGTCCCGATGCTGTGGACACTCCTTGTCTCAATGTTGGTCAGTTCTGTATATCAGACACTGAACTAGTCTTCTTATGCAGTCTTTCTGAACATGCCCCTTCTTGCCACAATAATGATAAGTCGGAAGTTCCTATGCTTCATACGGGATGACTCTCTGCTGATGAAGTCCTCCTGGCTATCGAATGGGTCCTCTTTGCTTCTCTTTGGCTGGTGTAACTGCGGTAGTAGGGCACTTCAGAAGCACTGGGTCTGGGTATTTGTTGATAGCCTCATAGAGAGGGGCTTCTGCTAACACCTCGGCGAACGAAACTCTGGACTATGCTGTAATATACCTCTACCTTCATCAATCCATGATGAAACCTCTATGCCTTCTCCACTTCGTTTGGTATTAGAATTGTACCGAGCCTACTGAGATGACTAAATTCAGCATCATACTCCTCTACGATCTTATTTCCCTGCTTGAGATAGAGAAACTGATTATAAAGAGCATCTCGAAATGTAGCTGGAAAGTATGTCGCTTTAAAATATTCCAAGAATTGCTCCCATGTCTGACCTCTGCCGATGTCTCGCTCGATCGACTCCTACCAGTGATGTGCATTTTCTTCAAGCCGAGTCCTCACGGCTGTCATCCATAAGTCATCTGGCAGGTACGAAGCGTCTAGAAGCTTCTAGGTGCTGATCATCCACTCGGTGATCTCCTCTGGCGTCTCCTTGCTATCAAATGGCTTCGGGTTCATCTGCCAATAGCCCTTTAGCGTGCCTACTGGCTGAGAAGGTGCCAGTACAAGTACTAGTGTAGGTGCTAGTGCTATCAGCCTCTCCAAGATCATCATCAAGCTCTGTCACATGGCCTCCGTTTGTTGCATCTACTGTTGCATCATGGTTTAAAAGAATTAAAACATTTGGTCATAGCCATTCGGCTGGGGCATCTGAGGCATCGGTCTATAAGTCGGCTATTGTGGATATGCTCCATGCATCATCTATGGCAAAAAATGAGGCGGTGGAGGCAAATGATCCTTTTACTGCATCTGAGTCTGCAAAGTCTGGCCCTCTTACAGCAGCAATGGTGTGACTACCATAGGGGTTATCGCGGGTGTGCGAGAACCTGCCCTAGGATCTGGTCCTCGGGTGTAATTGGAGTTATACCATTGCTAGGAGTGGCATCATTTATTGGGTCGACTCTATTAGCCATACGTCTACTACGTAGATTTATATCTCCTCAAAAGAAAAGGTTCATGAGAGCAGTACGGAAACAAGCAAGATACGTGATGAAAGAGGAAAAATTTGAATTCAAAGGCGATAATTGAACATGTAGATGAGATTCCTAATACTCATTAATCCTAATTGTAGGCTAGCATTCATACAATAATGTAACTAAAGCAAAAAAACTCGACCTGCATGGGCCACCACAAAAACATGTCATGCACCAGTTCCAAAATACTTAGGAACTAAGACATGCGCATGCCAGCTGTACGAACTAGAATAAGCTACCCAATTTAATAGACTTACTCTAGTCGTAGTATGTTGTACCTAAACTGCACAGTCACATGCAATCTATAATCTCAGTAATCTCATCCACAGAATCAAACAGCAAAAACACAGACAGAGATATAACGAATAAAATGAAATATAATAAAAACGTAATATCCAATACAAATGATCTGTATGTAAAAATATAGACCGACTGAAATATCTTTGGAAAAGAAATATAATGATAAAATAAAGAAGTATTATAATAAAAGATAACCAGCCAGAACATTGGCTAACTAGATAATAATGCTCAAGGCTCTAACTGAAGCATCCTTCAAGCTCATGGAAACTCCTCGGAAAACATCTCTACGTCCTCAACAACATAACCTGTCTCAATCCCCGTTATGTAGACATTCATTAAAATAGTAAACCACACCTATAACCAGACAAGGACAAGGGTGGCACACTATTCTGTGACAAGACAACATCCCATGGGTATGTGAGTGCATATTGAAGACAACTTTGGACGTATGGGTGGGTGATAAGGATATGATACTGAATCACAGGCTGGCGTCGGATCACAAGCTGATATATATAAACAAAGAACCACATAGACAACTATGAACCTATCTATAAGGCTAATGATCCCGTAATCTCCTTCGAATATTACAGAATCTAATAAGGTAATCTAATATGTCTTCTGGTAGTCTTCCCCGCCCATGGACTTGCACAAGTCATATCTATGACTCAGACAAACCATATCTCAATGCCAAGTAATCCTACCTAGACACAATCTAACTATCCAATAAGTCAATGCACCAATGGCCAGTCAATGCGCAACTCACGTATATGAAATCTTACTCAAGGTGTCATGTACGTAGTAATACGTGTCAAGGCTACAGATGTTATATCAATGACTTCACCACTAAAGGTAAGTCCACTAACTCTAAGTCAACACACGCACCCACATGTCATCGATGACAACATCGGTGGCACCCAAGTCAAACTTGGACGCACACCACTATAACTATAATCAACAAAAAGAATAGAAATAGAAAGCACAATTTAAACAATAGACAAAGACAAGGTATCTTGCCTAGAATATCGACAAGAGAGAAAATCAACGGTCCATCTCGAACTGTAGTCGAATAATGACAAACCTCTAGAAGTATAAAATAAACTAATAAATATCACCAAAAGACTTACCATATCTATATACTTACCTTATTTATACTAAACTAGTCACAAAATAGTCAACTAGTATATACTATTATTCTACCATATATAGAAATAAGTTATAACAGTAAAATAATATTTATGTATCACAAATATGTACTTTAATATCTAGAAAATATTGATATTAAATTCTAAATATATATATTATATAAATATCTTTTAGAAAAATACACTAAATCCCTATATTTAAGTATCAACACAACACGCCACGTAGAATTTCAATTCAAAGGCAAAAATCATAGAAAATATGAAAATTATTTATTCTGGAATAAATCAGAATAATTAAGATTAAATATAATTTTTTATCAAAATTTATTAGATTTATATCATATTTAAATCCTACAAAAGTTTGGAATCAAATAGATGGGTTTTGATCGGTATGTCGGTGTCTGAAAATTTATAGAAGCAAAGTAATGACATATCAACAAGAAATTCTTGTAAATATTCACAAACAATGATTCTACATGGTAGATATAGATATTAGAGACCTTGCCAAGGTTTTGTTTGAGATCAAACAAGGTTCGAAGTCTTCAGGAAAGTCGTCGCATCAAAATTGGTCAATTCTTGACACATTTCAGTTCAACGGACGCCACATGAAAATGGAGTGCAGGCGTGAGTTAGCTATCATAGAATACATGTAGGGCTATCCATCAGATTTTGTTTCAGGCGAAAGATGAGAAAAAGTATTTAAAACCTATTTTAGAAGATGACAAACCTGCTGGTTCGCACAAAATTGTGCGGCTAGAATGAGCTAACTTGTAGGGATATTTTGGTGTACTAGTAGGGGTTGGGAACATGTAAGGGATTGATAGGATTTTAGAGGCTTGCGTTAGCTTTGCAACAAATATTCATGGAGCATCACGGGAGGTCGAATAGGGGTCAAAACTGCCGTTATGCCACAAGGTGTCTCCGACGGCCAAGGCTGAATGTAGTTTCGGGATGTACAAGGTGGACAGTAGGGGTGGCTATTTTTAGGAGTTTAATATATAAGGTTTTGGCCTCATATAAGTTAGGAGTAATATGGAGGAGGTTTGGATTGATTTGGTGGAGATTTTGTCATCCAATCAACTAATATGGCAACTTAGGTTAGTGGGTTTCCATATTTGGAAAGATAGAAGATTGAGTCAAAGATGTATAGATTTAATGTATGTGGGAAGCTATTGAATTTCAAAAATTAATTAAGTATGGTTCTAATATGGTTTGGCACCTAGAGTGGTCTCCACTAAGTTAGGTTGGCTAGGTTAAGTCCCAGAAATATTTCCAATAGAATTAAACACCGAAATGACTACAAACGGGTCTTATGTGCCATTTGAAAATAAGTAGCACATGGGAACTCAATTGATTAGGCATGTCTGTAGTAGGCTCAAAATAGGTCAAAATTTTATATTGGGTCATTTAGGTTGGATCGATATCGAATCCCAAAATTAAGTTGGAAAGAATCCCAAAATTAAGTTGGAAAGAACGACAAATTTTACGATAGATAACCTTTTGGCCTAAGTTAACCCAAAAGTTGTGTGACACAAATAGCATAAAAGAAGATATATTTAAGTGAGACATGATAAATCAAATTAAAGATAAACTTGTCTAGATTAAAACTCATGAAGGAAGTTTCTTTAGGTTGGCATTTCTTGTGCTCCAAAAATCAGAACTACGAAAAATATTATTTAATGATAAAAAATAATAGTAGAAAATATCTATTAATAACTATATTAAACAAAATAATAAAAATAAATAAATAAATAAAATAATTGTAAAAATTTAGGGGGCTTACAAGGCGGCAATTCTAGTCGATAGGCCACTGCATCGACCCTCTCAATAATAGTGAAAGGTCCGATGAATCGCGAACTAAGCTTTCGCCCCAACCAAAGCGAATCATGCCCCGTGTCTGATAAATCCTCAGTAACACCAAATCGACAACCAATCACAAAACAAGACTCAACAAAATTCTAAAGCAAGCAATCACAAGCAATCACAAACAAGCACAATCCAAAGAACTAAACTATACCTCAAACTCCAATGGTCTCCGTTGGCTATCGGCCCAATGCCGATGTATGTCCTATGCCACCCGAAGTCTATCTCTAATCAGCTTAACCTTCTCCGCTGCATCCATAATCATCTCTTGTCTAAGCAAAGCTCTCTCACCAATATCTTTCTAAGATAAGGGAGTGCGACAGCTTCGACAGTATATAGCCTTAAATGGTGACATCTTTATACTGGACTGGTAGCTGTTGTTGTAAGAAAACTCTACCAGGTAGAGATGGTCTTCCCAAGGTCTCCCAAAATCTATTACATAGGTGCGAAGCATATTCTCATGAGTCAGAATAGTCCTCTTCGACTACCCATCCGTCTGAGGATGATAGGCTATACTGAACTTGAGCTGAGTGCCCAAGCTAGCCTGCAAACTCCTCCAGAAGTGAGAAGCGAAGCGACTATCCCGATCTGAGACTATGCTTATAGGAATCCCGTACAACCTGATGATCTCACATACATCTCGAACAGGTTCTCCGTAGACAAACCCAACTTGAAAGGCAAAAAGTTGGCCAATTTCGTAAACCTGTCAACAATGACCCAAATCGCATCTTTCTCTCATGGAGATCGTGAAAGTCTAGACATAAAATCTATGGTAATGTGTTCCCACTTCCACTCTGGAATGGGTAACGGCCGAGGAAGACCACCTGGCCTCTATCTCTCTGCTTTCATATGCTGGCACACTAAGCATCTGGATACAAACTATGCTACCTCATGCTTCATGCCATACCACCACACGTGTTCTCTCAGATCCCTATACATCTTGTTGGCACCAGGATGCATAGAGTACTGAGAACGATGCACTTCCTGGTGAACCTCCTCCTACAGCTCTCCACTAGGCATGCACAATCAAGTATCGTGCCTCAACGACCCATACTCGACATTAGAAAAGTCATCCAACAATCCTGCCTGAACCTTATTAGTACCCTGAATTTCGGGTTGATTTTTTTTTTATTTTATTTCCTGATTGATTGGTTTTGATAAATAATTTATTTTGTTATTTTTCCTTAAGTGTACTTTCCCGTGCCATTGATATTTGGAGTATCAGGGATGTTCAACTCTGGAAATCTTCTTCACGAGTTTTGGAGTGGACACGATTACCTTCATGACGGTATATAGTGTCCCATCCAAACTTGTTCTCTTGTGCTCTTTCTACTTTGCTGAACTTCGGGTCGGTTTAGACCATTTGATTGTTATTTATTTTCCCACTCTTTTTCTTGATCATTTTCAGCGCGTTATCATGACTTTTAATTTGGGAGTGCAAGACCAGTCAGTTTCTTGAAACCAACTCCTCATTGATGATCTACTCAAGACGCTCGTCACCCATGACCTTCGTGTCCCACTCAGACACGTCATTTTGTGCTCCATTTGATTCGCACAACTTTCCCGACACGTGACCCAATTTTATTTCACTCCACGGCATCACATTTATCTTCCAACTTGATTTGCGGGTCCCTTGTCGACCAAAACCTGTCAGCCCCAACTATGGACATGGCCCACTTTGAGCCCACTATCCGTCCGCCACTTGTGTCGCATTTATTGGAATCTCCATGTGCAACTTATTCACTCATGATCATCAACGTCTAATTTTAATTCGATTTTTGCACAATGTCCGATTTTCATCCAATCCGGCTCCACCGAGCCCAGTCCAGCTCCATGTTATTCTCCATCATAACACCCTCATTTTTCTTGCCCAAAAATATTGATTATTCTTTCTATCTATTTTTCTATATTTATCGGAATATTCCGGTGAATTAAATCTATTGGGATTTACCTATTATTTTTCTATGTTCAATCTAACCATTGAATTCTCCATGTAATCCCATCCATACAATTTTCCTACATTCAAATCAGCACATGGCCGGCCCTAACAATTATATGGAGAGAACTTTTTCTCTCTCTCTCTTATCCTTTCTCTCTCTCTAAATTAATACTTATCTCTTTCTCTCTCTCTCACTATTCTTTATTCAACTCAACAAAAAACAACAACAACCTTCCTCTCCCATGGCAGCCATGCCCGACCCCCTGGCCATGCCGACCTCCCCTCCCTGGCTCCACCAGCCCCCTGGCCTCCGGCCATTGCCGAGAATCACCACTCCTTCTTTCCCGATCTCCTCCTCCATCTCCTCCTTCATTCTTCCTCCTCCCAACCGGCCACCACCATCATTTTCACCACAACCACCACCTCCAACAACCTACACCGCCACCACCACTCCTGAAAACTGCCGCACCACCTTTCCCCCCACCGTGGCAGCCCTGTGCGCCGCCCCGTGCGTCGCCAGGCCACCGCGAGCGCCGCTGCGCGCGCGCAACAGCGCAACAGCGCACAGCGCAGCAGCAGCACCAAGTGGCGCGCGCGTGCATGCCGGCCACCGCCGGCGCCACCGCCGTCGTGGTCGGTGGGGACACCCCCCCAGGGCCTGGCGCACACATGGGTCTCCTCCTATGGCGGCCTACGTCCTCCGGGACGCGCCGTCGAGGCGATTCGTGCGTTTTGAACGACGTCCCGTCGTGACGCGCGCGAAATAAAGTTCGTTTTGGCGCCCCGTCGCAGCAACTTCGCGCACGTTTTTTCGGAAATCCGACCGTTGGATCGGCAATTTCTTTGATCCGTCACAATCTCGGTATATCCACCTTCGCTCATGTCAATTTTCGTCCATTAGTTTTATCGTTTGATACATAAAAACTGGCCACCAAGTTGACCGTTTAAATTGTATTAAATTTGGACAGTTTCGCAGGGCCAACTTCGTCAGCTTGTATCTCCTCCACCGTAGATCCGTTTGGCGTGCTACCTGTTCTGGTGCGAAGCTGGTATAACCCTCTTGCTACCACTTCAGTTTCGTTTCATTGTGAGCTTGTTTGATTGGTTGAATTCGACGCCAAAGTTGGCCGTCCAAATTCATAATTTCCAACTTGTAAAATTCTATTTTTGAACACGGGACTCCAGATTTCATTTCTGACAGCACCATTAGACTTGTGGCGTCGTTCTGGCATGTTTTCATATAAAATTTGTTAGATTTGGAGAACGTGGGCCCAGGCACGTATTTTGGTGCAAAGCGGGTCCCACTTTCTGGGTCAACGGGACTATTTGACGCCGGCTCATCGGAATCCAATTCCGAATATACCGTTGAGTTCGTATCGTCATTCTGGACTCGTTGACATATAATTTGCTAGGTTTTGATGGACATTGGGTCTGGCACGTATTTCGGTGCAAGTCGGATACCAATATCCGGGTCAATGGGTCATTTTGAGATCGGCTCATCGGAATCCAATTCCGGATATACCGTTGAGATCGTATCGTCATTCTGGACTCGTTGACATACAATTTGCTAGATTTTGGTAGACATTGGGTCTGGCACGCATTTCGGTGCAAGTCGGATACCAATATCCGGGTCAACGGGTCATTTTGAGATCGGCTCATCGGAATCCAATTCCGGATATACCGTTGAGATCGTATCATCATTCTGGACTCGTTGACAGGTAGTTTGCTGAGTTTTGAGGACTTTGGCTCCGGCACGTATTTCCGTGCAAACCGGAATTCCAAGTTCTGGTCAACGGACCAAATCGAGATCGGGTCAACGGAATCCAATTCTGGAGATACCGTTGGGTTCGTATCGAAATTTTGGTTTTGTGGACATATAATTTGTTATATTTTATTGACTTGTTTTCTTTCACATTTTTCGGTGCAAAACGGCTCCGACACGGATACCGTTTTGACCCGAAATTACATTTTTGCCCTTGTGTCCAAATTGGACCGTTGGGTAGGCTATCCCAGCTAATTTGACCGTTCTGGACACGTTGGCAATGTTCATTTCATCGTCCGACAATATTTGTTGATAATTTTTCTGAGTTTAACCTTTTTATAATTAATTCATATAATGTTTGTATTTCGGGATTAGTACAACGAAACTGAGATCAGCCAATTCCAGTGATCTCACATCGCTGAAATTGATAAGTTGGACACGTGGATCACTATAATAAGATTATCAACCTTACCGATAATCTTCTTATCTCGGTTTGCGTGTCGTAAGTTTCGACGTACAAATAACGAAGTACACTTTATATTAGACTAGAATTGATCCAGTTTGACCAGAGTTGACCAGTTGACCCAAAGTCAACTGTAAGTCAACACATGACCTAGTTTGACTAGATTATTGACCGGAGTCGACCTAGAGTTGTTTTGACTTAGAAGAACCTAGAATAATGTAGATTGGTTATAGAGATTCATTTATTACAACTTGAACACCTTGTAACCTGTTTTGCTTTAAATAGGACTCTGTGGCTTCAGTGGGACCTCCTATACTTATCAGCTGTTCAGGTTATCGAGGCGAGTACATTCTCTGACCGTTTCATACTTGTATGGATTTACATTCTTGCTCTAGATTACTGTACTTGATGCTGACACGACTGTTATCACGGATTGGTACTATATGGATCTTCTTTTGAGATATTATCTCCTTGTATTCACTAAATACATATTGTGACGTGCGTTTCACTTCCATATTGTATTTATTGAATACCCATATCCTTGTATACTCATTGTACATATTGTACTCTCATTATCACATGAGCCCCAGGGATAGACCATTGTACACTATTGTATAACATTGTACATCCATTGTATAACATTGTACACTATTGTATAAGATAACGTAACTGGAGTAGATCCTTGTGTATTGATTGGGGAGGGGGAGTAGAATTGGTTATGTACTCAAATCCTATTGTACAACATTGTATAACTTTGTATATGTCTATTGTACACCCACATACAATGGAGTTACCATTGCATTTTCCTAGCCCGTTTACATAACCAGATTGTACTCTAAATCACATGTTCCTTACAGTTCTTACTTATCATATTTAGATATTTCATGTTATTAAATCTCTGCTGTTTTCTATACATTCTTCTTTCAGCGTTTCATGTACTTTACTCTATTGCATGCTTTATATTTCCTAACTCGATATGAACTGCGTGAGATGTTTTGTGCTCGCTCCCGTCCTGACTGGACCTGTTGATAAATTTTACAGATAGCCTGGAGGTGCCTGCTAGCCTAGAGGAGACACATTAGAGGTTGTTTAGGTAGTTATTTCATTTTGTCTGGAGTTATATTTTACTTTGTGGATTACTGTATTGAGTTTTGAGATGTATTATGGGTTGATGTATCATAGACACTTAGACTTCTATCTCCTGTATCTCTTTTGGATTTCATGTTTTATCGATCTTTATCATGCTCTACCTTAGATGTGATTGAGATTCTGTCTGCTATGTCACCCCCATTCGGGGAGTATAAACTGTTTAGTCTTATACTGTTAGATGCATTGAGACCTAGGACAGCGTTCTACCGCCGACACTGCGGCGTAGGCTGGGCGTTGTTACGTTCTCGTGCCCTAACTCTAGGGCGCGGGTCGTGACACGTTTTTAGTGGTGGCCCATGCAGGTCGAGACTAAAAGTGTAGTGGTATTCGAACTAGAGTACTACTACAGCCTACAGTAGGATTTGGATATATTTTGAAGATACTCAATCACAGCTAGGACCCCTTGAGAGATTCCTGGGACGACCCTTGAGAATCTTATTAAACTTTGATTTGAAAAATCTCTTTTCCTTGATTTGATTTATCTTTATTTTCTGTTGTCGAATTTAATTTTGATGGATTATTATTGAATTTGAAGTTTGTATTTATTGATTTGATTGAAGATTGTTGAGTTTTGAATCTTGATGTTAGCTGTTGCATCCGAGTTTGTATTTATAGGATTTGATGGATTTTGTTCATTTTGAATCTTGAGGTTTGTTGATAAATTTGATTTGATTTTGGATATTCATTGTTGATTTAATTTAGTTTTAGTCAAGATGAAATTATATGGGCTAGGTCATCTAAGTTATGGAAATCTAGTCTTCTACGGTCACATTAGTCAGCATGGTGGGGACATATAGTCTGACTTGGATATATTTCTCGGGTGTGGAAATTTAAGGTTTTCGCAGCCAAGCATGCGGCACCGCAAAAATGTTAAATACCATGATTCTAGAGATATGTGCATAAGTAAAGGGCTCTGTGATTATCGTAGCCTTGCTTACTAGTATGACGAGGATTTAGAGTACCATGATTCTGGATAGACGCATATGATTATCAGATTGCACCTTAAATATTTTTGAACATGTTTTCTCTACTTTTCTCAATCATTCAAAAAAAAAGAATTATTATTTGTTTGGTTGTCTAGTTTTCTATTATTTAACTCAGGAGTAAGTTTAGTTGGTTTTCATAAACCTTTGTGTAACTTCTTGCTACGAGTTTTCATAATACAATGAATCGATGATTTTGCTAGATTTCATCTTGGATTTGATAATTTAGCACTGGGTTTCAAAATGGTTCTTCCTTAATCAGATAAGCAAAAAAGATTTTATCGTTAATTCCTTCTTGCTATTAATCTTGTATTAGATAATAATAAAACTGTCTTGATTTCGTCAATCGCCTGCTTGCAATCTTGGTAGGAATCTAAATGTTAGTCTTAACGTAGAATTAATTTTTATTGGGACATGAGAATATGTATATGAATATATATAGCAAATACTTTGCCTAACACGTATGCATGCTACACTTGATTTTTCCACATATCTAGATACATATTGATATGTTGTTGATGTCCAAATTTTCATAACCAATATTTCTGGTCCTCTACTTTTCCATGTTTAAATTCGTAATTTAAATGAAAATTTCATGTTATTAGTTATGTTTACATCACTGCAACATGTTAATATTACACTTGTTTAAATGTTAGCTTATTTTCAGATTTTGTATGTAAATGCTGAACTAAAACTGGATTTAACCTTTCAATACTAAGTTATAACCCTGTACAAGGACACACACACACACTCTAACATATTATATACTGTCATTTAACCTTACCCTTCCCCTCTATGTTATGATCATGTATCTATATAGATATATATAGCGTTTATACATCCATGTTATAATGTATATAGATAAATAACTAATTCTCTACCTTCTTATATATATAAATGGTTAGCCATGCATGTTATGATTAAATAGGTTGTGTATTGTAGATTGTTAACCAATATGCCATGATTAGTGTAACTTGATAGCTGTTGATTTGGAACTCAATTTTTCATATACAATTTCATATGTATTCACGTACACACACGCCTACTATCTAACCATGTGAACATGTCCCCATACACATGATGCTAGTTTTCCCTCTCTAACGCTCTCTCTGTATATATATTGTGATTGGATTTTAATGCAAGTGACTTTCAATTCTTCAACTTGTGATTTGATTTTCTTGGGATAGTACTTTTTTCAGATGATTGGTAGTTACCTTCCTTTATTTTTTGATGAGTACCAGTTTTCATATAGGATGGTAGACCGCCATACAGTTTTGATGATTTGTTATTTCTGTAACTTTTCTATTTTTGCACCCTGGATTGCTTGTGTGTTTGATACCCTATGACCGTTGGTTAGCATGACTAGTAAACCTAGATGAGACTTCACTGTCATCGTATGCCATGACCCTGTATGCCGTTCTTTTATTTGATGGTATGATTTCTTAAGTTCTGGGACTTTGATTTTGGAGGTTTGACCTAGAGGGAGTAGGGATATTTTAATTTCGAGGGCGAAATTTTTATAAGGTGGGTAGGATGTTAGCACCCTGAATTTCGGGCTGATTTTTTTTATTTTATTTTATTTCCTGATTGATTGGTTTTGATAAATAATTTATTTTGTTATTTTTTCTTAAGTGTACTTTCCCGTGCCATTGATATTTGGAGTATCAGGGATGTTCAACTCTGGAAATCTTCCTCACGAGTTTTGGAGTGGACACGATTACCTTCATGACGGTATATAGTATCCCATCCAAACTTGTTCTCTTGTGCTCTTTCTGCTTCGCTGAACTTCGGGTCGGTTTAGACCATTTGATTGTTATTTATTTTCCCACTCTTTTCCTTGATCATTTTCAGCGCGTTACCATGACTTTTAATTTGGGAGCGCAAGACCAGTCAGTTTCTTGAAACCAACTCCTCATTGATGATCTACTCGAGACGCTCGTCACCCATGACCTTCGTGTCCCACTCAGACACGTCATTTTGTGCTCCATTTGATTCGTACAACTTTCCCGACATGTGACCCGATTTTATTTCACTCTACGGCGTCACGTTTATCTTCCAACTTGATTTGCGGGTCCCCTGTCGACCAAAACCTGTCAGCCCCAACTATGGACATGGCCCACTTTGAGCCCACTGTCCGTCCGCCACTTGTGTCCCATTTATTGGAATCTCCATGTGCAACTTATTCACTCATGATCATCAACGTCTAATTTTAATTCGATTTTTGCACAATGTCCGATTTTCATCCAATCCGGCTCCACCGAGCCCAGTCCAGCTCCATGTTATTCTCCATCATAACACCCTTATTTTTCTTGCCCAAAAATATTGATTATTCATTCTATCTATTTTTCTATATTTATCGAAATATTCCGTTGAATTAAATCCATTGGGATTTACCTATTTTTTTTCTATATTCAATCTAACCATTGAATTCTCCATGTAATCCCATCCATACAATTTTCCTACATTCAAATCAGCACATGGTCGTCCCTAACAATTATGTGGAGAGAACTTTTTCTCTCTCTCTTATCCTTTCTCTCTCTCTAAATTAATACTTATCTCTTTCTCTCTCTCTCACTATTCTTTATTCAACTCAACAAAAAACAACAACAACCTTCATCTCCCATGGCAGCCATGCCCGACCCCCTGGCCATGCCGACCTTCCCTCCCTGGCTCCACCAGCCCCCTGGCCTCCGGCCATCGCCGAGAACCACCACTCCTCCTTTCCCGATCTCCTCCTCCATCTCCTCCTTCATTCTTTCTCCCCCCAACCGGCCACCACCATCATTTTCACCACAACCACCACCTCCAACAACCTACACCGCCACCACCACTCCTGGAAACCGCCGCACCACCTTTCCCCCCACCGTGGCAGCCCTATGCGCCGCCCCGCGCGTCGCCAGGCCACCGCGAGTGCCGCTGCGCGCGCGCAACAGCGCAACAGCGCACAGCGCAACAGCAACACCAAGAGGCGCGCGCGTGCATGCCGGCCACCACCGGCGCCACCGCCGTCGTGGTCGGTGGGGACACCCCCCAGGGCCGGGCGCACACATGGGTCTCCTTCCATGGCGGCCGACGTCCTCCGGGACACGCCGTCGAGGCGATTCGTGCGTTTTGATCGACGTCCAGTCGTGACGCGCGCGAAATGAAGTTCGTTTTGGCGCCCCGTCGCAGCAACTTCGTGCACATTTTTTCCGAAAATCCGACCGTTGGATCGGCGATTTCTTCGCTCCGTCACAATCTCGGTATATCCACCTTCGCTCATGTCAATTTTCGTCCGTTAATTTTATCGTTTGATACATGAAAACCGGCCACCAAGTTGACCGTTTAAATTGTATTAAATTTGGACAGTTTTGCGGGGCCAACTTCGTCAGCTTGTATCTCCTCCACCGCAGCTCCGTTTGGCGTGGTACCTGTTCCGGTGCGAAGCTGGTATAACCCTCTTGCTACCCCTTCAGTTTCGTTTCATTGTGAGCTTGTTTGATTGGTTGAATTCGACGCCAAAGTTGGCCGTCCGAATTTGTAATTTCCAACTTGTAAAATTTTATTTTTGAACACGGGATTCCAGATTTCATTTCTGACACCACCATTAGACTTGTGGCATCGTTCTGGCATGTTTTCATATAAAATTTGTTAGATTTGGAGAAATGGGCCCGGGCACGCATTTCGGTGCAAAGCGGGTCCCACTTTCTGGGTCAACGGGACTTTTTGACGCCGGCTCATCGGAATCCAATTCCGGATATACCGTTGAGTTCGTATCGTCATTCTGGACTCGTTGACATATAATTTGCTAGGTTTTGGTGGACATTGGGTCTGGCACGCAATTCGGTGCAAGTCGGATACCAATATCCGGGTCAACGGATCATTTTGAGATCGGCTCATCGGAATCCAATTCCGGATATACCGTTGAGATCGTATCATCATTCTGGACTCGTTGACAGGTAGTTTGCTGAGTTTTGAGGACTTTGGCTCCGGCACGTATTTCCGTGCAAACCGAAATTCTAAGTTCTGGTCAACGGACCAAATCGAGATCGGGACAACGGAATCCAATTCTGGAGATACCGTTGGGTTCGTATCGACATTCTGGTTTCGAGGACATATAATTTGTTATATTTTATTGACTTGTTTTCTTGCACGTTTTTCGGTGCAAAACGGCGCCGACACGGACATCGTTTTGACCCGAAATTACCTTTTTGCCCTTGTGTCCAAATTGGACCGTTGGGTAGGCTATCCTAGCTAATTTGACCGTTCTGGACACGTTGGCAATGTTCATTTCATCGTCCGACAATGTTTGTTGATAATTTTTCTGAGTTTAACCTTTTTATAATTAATTAATAATTAATTCATATAATGTTTGTATTTCGGGATTAGTACAACGAAACTGAGATCAGCCTATTTCTGTGATCTCACATCGCTGAAATTGACAAGTTGGACACGTGGATCACTATAATAAGATTATCAACCTTACCGATAATCTCCTTATCTCGATTTGCGTGTCGTAAGTTTCGACGTACAAATAACGAAGTACACTTTATATTAGACTAGAATTGACCCAGTTTGACCAGAGTTGACCAGTTGACCCAAAGTCAACTATAAGTCAACACTTGACCTAGTTTGACTAGATTATTGACCGGAGTCGACCTAGAGTTGTTTTGACTTAGAAGAACCTAGAATAATGTAGATTGATTATAGAGATTCATTTATTACAACTTGAACACCTTGTAACCTGTGTTGCTTTAAATAGGATTCTGTGGCTTCAGTGGGACCTCCTATACTTATCAGCTGTTCAGGTTATCGAGGCGAGTACATTCTCTGACCGTTTCGTACTTGTATGGATTACATTCTTGCTCTAGATTACTGTACTTGATGCTGACACGACTGTTATCATGGATTGGTACTATATGGATCTTCTTTTGAGATGTTATCTCCTTGTATTCACTAAATACATATTGTGACGTGCGTTTCACTTCCATATTGTATTTATTGAATACCCATATCCTTGTATACTCATTGTGCATATTGTACTCTCATTATCACATGAGCCCCAGGGATAGACCATTGTACACTATTGTATAACATTGTACATCCATTGTATAACATTGTACACTATTGTATAAGATAACGTAACTGGAGTAGATCCTTGTGTATTGATTGGGAAGGGGGAGTAGAATTGGTTATGTACTCAAATCCTATTGTACAACATTGTATAACTATTGTATATGTCTATTGTACACCCACGTACAATGGAGTTACCATTGCATTTTCCTAGCCCGTTTACATAACTAGATTGTACTCTAAATCACATGTTCCTTACAGTTCTTACTTATCATATTTAGATATTTTCTGTTATTAAATCTCTACTGTTTTCTATACATTCTTCTTTCAGCGTTTCATGAACTTTACTCAATTGCATGCTTTATATTTCCCAACTCGATATGAACTGCGTGAGATATTTTGTGCTCGCTCCCGTCCTGACTGGACCTGTTGATAAATTTTACAGATAGCCTGGAGGTGCCTGCTAGCCTAGAGGAGACACATTAGAGGTTGTTTAGGTAGTTATTTCATTTTGTCTGGAGTTGTATTTTACTTTGTGGATTACTGTATTGAGTTTTGAGATGTATTATGGGTTTATGTATCATAGACACTTAGACTTCTATCTCCTGTATCTCTTTTGGATTTCATGTTTTATCTATCTTTATCATGCTCTACCTTAGATGTGATTGAGATTCTATCTGCTATGTCACCCCCATTCGGGGAGTATAAACTGTTTAGTCTTATACTGTTAGATGCATTGAGACCTAGGACAGCGTTCTACCGCCGACACTGCGGCGTAGGCTGGGCGTTGTTACGTTCTCGTGCCCTAACTCTAGGGCACGGGTCGTGACAAACCTGCTCTCTGATGCTCCTCAAAGTCACATCATCAAACTGGACTGACGTTTGTCTATCAACTCAGACTGAATCTATAGTCCCCACATCTTCATCTATATCCCAGGAACTACCACCTCGATACCCAAGCTATCCAGATCTTCCAGTAAGTGACGATCTACTGTTAAGTATATAGCTACCGGATACCTGCTCAAGGCATCAGCAACTACGTTGGCCTTCCCTGGATGATACTGTAAGAAGATATCGAAGTCCTTCATCAGCGCTAACCACCGCCTCTGCCTCATGATTAGCTCTTTTTGAGTGAACACGTACTTCAATCTCTTATAGTCTGTAAAGATCCCCCATATGCTCTCTTTACAGGTAGTGTTTCCATTGCTTCAGAGCAAAGATTACTGTTGCCAACTCTAGATCATGGGTTGGGTTGTTCTTCTCATGAGGACGTAATTGTCTGGATGCATAGGCAATCGCCTTCCCGTGCTGCTAAGAACACAAACCAAGCCTTTCCCAGAAGCATCATTGTAGATAATGAATCCACCCGTCCCCTATGGCAACGTCGAGATAGGAGCTATGGTCAACCCTTCTTCAGCATCTCAATGGCAGTCTGGCACTCCTCATTCCAAACGAACTCTATGTCCTTCCTGGTAAGTCTGGTCATCGGCTCTGCAATACTGAGTCCTGCATGAACTTCTGATAGTAGCCTGCTAGACCCAACAAACTTTGAATCTCTACAACTATTTTCGGTGTGGACCAAGACTCAAATGTTGTAATGTTCTTCGGGTCCACCGAGATCCCCTCTTCTGTTACGCCCTGATTCCAAGGAATTGATAGTCGTCCTCCGGGTGTAATGTCGTATGAACCTAAGTTGCGATCGCACAAGGCATAGTCATAAGGTTATCCGAAATACAACATCAAATAAAGTACTCAGAGAAATTGGACAACACATTTAAAATGGAAGAGACTTTTCTTTTGATTGATAATAAAACATTATTTACATGACTCCATTACAATCATTACCGTACGGGCTACAACATGACTCAATTATAAATGAACGTCGATGAGATAGTCGTTCCATACATTATATCCCCATTTACAAACAAAACATTTCCAAAGACCTGGAATCATAGGGAGTCGAGACATCTTTTCTTCTGGACTGAATGTGGAGTCTTCAAAAGGATCAAAACATGCCTTCAACACACAGACGAGGCTTCAAATGTACTTATGTCACCTAGAGCTTAAGTGGCACACCCTTTTTGATTCGGGGAACCTGTGGAGAGCGAGGATCAATACATTACACTTTGTACTGGTGCATGGCAAATTAAGTTCCATGCTCTCATTTGGTTGAAGAGTTTATATGACTTAGTTTGTGAATCTTTCTAACCATCCTAATGAATTTCAGACAAGAATATAACACGCATAATGTAAATTATACTAGAACTTATACACGGCAGAGCGTGCCATGCAATGTGAGACTTACCATATTTTTCTCTGATAATTCTTATCGCTAGTATAGCATGTGCAAATTATGTGTGATTGGTCACTGACACAACATGCCATCCTGGACTCATAGCTTTGTTAGTTGGGGCCCTTTCAATGCAAGTAGTAAGCCCCACCAAAAGTGCTCGCCTAACCTGTGCTATTAACCAGCACAACTATACTGTGTTTGCTCTAGACTGAAACGATCCCGTGGCCCCGGGGTGCCGCTCGAGAAAACTTTTACCTTATCGACAAGTTGTCAATGACCGTGCTAGAACAATTTAGTTACCAAATCATGGTCTACATTTTTGAGAATATAATCATTTCATCGTGTCCCGCCTTGTCGTGGCATCAATTTGTTCATTGAGTCCATCTTTTGTTTAACACATTTATATCATGATTTCACATAGCGAGCATGTGGAAATTTTATAGGATAAGTAGACGTGTCCGTGCCCTTGCATCTATCATTTCATTCGTAATAATGTTATCGATTGAATTAAGGATAGGGGTCGAGAAGAGAAGGGTCAACCACTCACCATGATTTTTGCTTGAGGCGAAAGACTGGTTGGCTGCGCTAAACGTTGCCTACGCGATAACCTAAAATCGCACAAGCAACTGGTCAGAAAACTGCGCTAATCAATGAGTTCGATAGAGAATGAAAAATTAGAAGAACGCTAGCCATGAGAACCATAAAAAACATTCACGAAATTGCATTCATAAAATCAAGCCAAAACTAAAGCCAAAGAAGCAAGTGCGGCATAAAAAGCATAGCAACGGGAGGTCTCTCCTGACTTAGCCGTAGAGTCTATCCTTGAGGCACAACCCACTGAATATGGGACTTGATTCTGAAGAAGACTTTCCATAACAAGAAAAGAATCTTAATTCAATCGTTTTCGTTCGACCAATTCAATCGATGCCGATCTATCGGTTCTAATTGAATCGATAGCGACAATGTTCCTTTCTCGTGCACCCTATGGGTAGAAATGGGCACGATATGGGGACGAGGCACTGCACCATAACCAACTAAGAAAAAGTTTTGTCCTCGAAACATAAGAAAAGAACCTACCGCTAGGAAAATAGAGAAGAAAACTTTTCCCTCATCTCAGACTCAAGCTCCCAAGTCGACTCCTCGACCGTATGGTTCTTCTAGAGCACAAAAACGAGAAGGATAGCACGGTTTCGAAGCAGTTTATCCTTGTGCTCCAAGATTTGCACGGGATCTTCTATATATGATTAGTCCGTCTACAGATTCAGCTGACCAAAATATAGCACATGGCTCGGATCGTGCACGTACTTCCGTAACTGAGAGATGTGGAAGACATCATGTACACCTGATAATATTGGCGGTAATGCAATCTGGTAAGCTACTGGGGCGACTCGCTTCAATATCTCGAAAGGACCGCAAATCTTGGAATCAACTTTCCTTTAGCTCCAAATCTCATGACTCCACGCATAGGCGTGACTTTCAGAAACATGTGATTGACCTCCAGGAATTCAAAGGGTCGTTGGTGAGTGTCGGTGTGGCTTTTCTGTCGACTTTGTGCTATCTTCAGTCTCTCTTATCAACTTAACTTTTTGTACAATCTGCTCCACAAGTTCTGGGACGAGTATCTGCCGTTTCCCGACTTCATCCCTGCAAATGGGCGATCTGTACTTCCGGCTGTACAAAGCTTCATACGGTACCATTTGGATGCTGGACTGATAACTATTGTTACATACAAATTCGGCCAATGGTAGATAAACGTCCTAGCTTTACTTCAAGTCGATTGTACAGAGGCGTAACATGTCTTCAAGAATCTGATTCACCCATCTGTTTTTCCATCGGTCTGAGGATGATATGCTCATCTAAACTTCAACTTGGTCCCCATTGCTGACTAAAGAGTACACCGGAAGCATGATACGAATTGTCCATCCCGATCTGAGATAATAGATATTGGAATCCCGTACTTCAAGATAGATCTGAGCAAGGCGATCGACGCTCCAAGTGACTTTAATGGCAATGAAGTGCGCTGACTTGGTTAATCGATCGACGATGACCCAGACGACATCATTCCTTCGTGGCGTCTTCGACAGGCCAACAACAAAGTCCATAGTGACGTGATCCCATTTCTATTCTGGAATGGCAAGATTCTGCATCGCCCCGCCCGATCACTGGTGCTCAGCTTTTACCTGCTGATAGGCCATACATTGTGACACAAAGAGTGCAACATCTCTCTTCATGCCATGCCACCAAAAGACAATACAGAGGTCCTTATATATCTTGGTGCTGCCAGGATGCAAGGAATATTTTGCATAATACGTTTTCGATATTATCCTCTTTCTGAGTTCTAGGTTATCCGGTACACATATCCTGTCCTTCACTCACAATATTTCCGACTCATCCTCTGCAAAGTCAGACGCCTTGCCTATTAATATCAGCTTCCACATCTTCTCCAGGTATGGGTCATCTTTTTAAGCAGATCTGATCTTTTCCAATAGGCTCGGTTCTAGCCGCAGTTGCGCCAGCTGCGTGCCCACAAATCAAACTCGGAGTTCCATGTCAATTCCTTCTAAGCACGCAGCAATCGAATGCTGATGGATAGTGAAGCTATGTACTTCCGACTCAGTGCATCCGCCATAACATTCCCATGCACGGCGTATAGTCGATCAATAAGTCGTAGTCTTGAATCAATTCCAACCATCGCCTCTGTCACAAATTTAGTTCTTTCTGGGTAAAGAGATACTTGATGCTCTTTTGGTCCATATAAATCTTGCATGCCACGCCATAAAGATAGAGGTGCCACAGTTTTAATGCAAACACAATTGCCACTAATTCTAGGTCACGAGTGGGATAGTTCTTCTAATACAGCTTTAGTTGTCTGGAAGCAAAAGATATCACTTATCTTGCTGCATGAGCACACACCCCAAGCCCTTGCCAGATGCATCATTGAAGATTTGAAATCCCTCAGTCCCTTTCAGAAGAGCGAGTATTGGGACCGAAACGAGCTGCTGTTTTAGCTCATGGAAAGAAGTTTCACGGTCATCTGACCACTCGAATGCGACTCCTTTCTGGGTGAGGCGAGTCAACGGTGATGCAAGCTTTACGAAGTCTTTCACGAAGCGTCTATAGTATCCCGCCAAGCCAAAGAAGCTTCAAATTTTGCTGATCGATGTGGGCCTTCTCCAATCAATGACTGCTTCAACTTTGTTTGGATCAACCGAGATACCGCCAGCGGAGATGATGTGCCCAAGGAATGATACGTTGTTCAGCCAGAACTCACATTTGCTTCTCTTTGCATACAACTGATTATCTTAGAGTGTCTGGAGTACGGTTCGCAGATGTTCTGCGTGTTGCGCTCGATCCTTCGAGTAGACGAAGATGTCGTCTATGGAGACTACTACGAATTTATCAAGGAACAGACGGAACCCCCGATTCATTAGATCCCTGAAGGCGGCCGGAGTATTTGTCAGGACGAATGATATTACCAAGAACTCGTACTGGCCGTAACAAATGCGGAAGGTAGACTTCGTCACGTCCTCTGGCTTGACCTTGAGCTGGAGATAACCCGATCGATGATCAATCATCGAAAACACCATTGCAACTTGGAGCTGATCAAACAAATCGTCGATGCGGGACAGGGGCATTTGTTCAAGACGGTGGCTTTATTTAATTCTTGGTAGTCGATGCAGAGCCGCATCGACCCATCTTTCTTCTTGACAAACAGCACAGCGTACCCCATGGCGAGACGCTAGGACGAATGAACCTTTTGTCAAGCAATTCTTGTATTTGTACCTTTAGTTCTTTTAATTTTGCAGGGGCTGTTCTGTACGGGGCCTTAGAAATTGGTCGAGTGTCGGGGAAGGTATCGATGGTGAACTCGATTTCTCGATTGGGTGGCATGCCAGGTAGCTCGTCTGGAAACACGTCTAGGTGTAAACCCCCAAAATTTCTACTATGATTTTTTAGTAAATTTGGTATTAATTTCTTACTTTGCATTTTATATGTTAAATAGTCGTATTGTACGTCGCGTACGAATTTGTTGTACGGAACGTCGCATATGAGCTCGAATTTTTGTATGGCTCGTCGAGTGCGAATATGTGCGAGGTACATATTTTTGTAAAAATATTTTATTTAGAAGCATGGTTTTTCAAATAATAAATAATAAATATTTTTAATTTCGTAAAGTTGTAAAATGCGTCATATTGGAATTTTCAATTCTTTATTTTACATAATGTGTCACGCCCCAGAACCAGAATACTGGAGAGCAGGGGACAGACACAGCCAGCTACGTACATTGAAGTGAATCTCACATCGCAATACGGTCACGGCTGTCTAGATGCATGAGGGTTTATTACAAGCCATTAGTCTCTTAAGGTCAATAACGAGCCTAGTGTCTCAATCTCCAGCAAGCGAGTACATATAACAAGATGGTAGATCATCAGACATACAAAGTAAGGCATCCCATACATTACATATTCAGATGATCATGAAGCTAGTCATACAAAATACGAAGACTAGCAAGAGTTTAAGTCATACATGATCAACCCTAGGATTTGTCAATCATGCTACAGCCCGTAGGCAGATAGTAAGTAGAGTTGCAAACGAGCTAACACTTGCTCGGCGGCTAAACGCCTCAAAAGAATATTTTTACAAGGGAGTGGGAGAGCAAAATAAAAATCCACTCGTTGTCGGGATTCCTTGTAGTGTTCACCATCTGGCAGGAAGGTCGGGAGATCCTCGGTAGCTGCTCCGAAATCTGGCCATACAAAACCAGCTGGGTCAGACCCCAGAAAGAGCAAGTGCCACAAAGGAGGCTTCACTTAAGAACTAAAACCAGCATGTCAGCACATAAATCATAGGTGAAATAACATAAGGCATGAGTTAAAGAAAACAGGATGATAAACGATAAGATAACTAAAGGACTATTCCGGTAACCAAGTTACAACCCGTAAACCAAACAAGGACCAGGGTTGTAACCCTTCACCTGAACAGAACTTAGCCTCGAACCAATTATCGATAAAGTAAAGCATAAACAAGCATGTCCGGAGTTATCCATGTACTGGATCTAGGCAAGACTAAACAAGATAGGACTCCATCCATCATTCACGGCCAAGCAAAGAGTACGGCTTGATACTTAACTAACTAGGGTTATCACAAGCTTAGTTACTAGCAAGATGCAATGAGGTACGCCTACGGCCACAAGCCCTGCAGACTATCCAGGTTATCCAGACGCAAGGTTCAAGCTTAGAGTCATCATGCCTTGTTAGGTGACTTGGATGCAACACATGACAGTGTGCATAGTAATCGTTTCATGTAGTGCCCCACATAGTAGTGAGCTGGAAATGTGCCCTACTCGTCGGTAGGCTACAAGTCCATCAAGGAAGGTGCCCAGATAACGGGATTGCTTGTAGCCGGAATACCTCTCTATATGCTCTACTTGATCAATCTAGTCATTAACCTAGTCAGATTCGGTATGAATCCCTGACCGTGGTAACCAGGGATACATGTCCTAGACATGATGCGAGACAAGACTGGTTGCTTATACAAGCATATTCAATACAATCACCCACGGTGTCAAGAATTCACTTAGCATGTCAGATTAGCTGTCGCAACAGCGTATCACGGTTATCATGTCGGGTTGCTTATCAAGATTACTTATCAAGGCAAGGGTGCGTCACAACGGACCACCATCAAGAATTATCATGTCAAATTACTTGTCAAGAGTGCACCACGATGGGTCACTAATCATGCAAGGCAAGTAGGATCAGGTCCAGTTGCGCCCAAACATTAGGCTGCGCTCAAGTCAGGCTACGCTCAAGTCAACATACGCTCAGGTCAGCATACGCTCAGTCAGCATACGCTCAGTCAGCATACGCTCAGTCAGCATACGCTCAGGCAGCATACGCCTAGTCAGCATACGCTCAGGCAGCATACGCTCAGGCAGCATACGCTCAGGCAGTATATGCTCAGTCAGCGTACGCTCAGGCAGCATACGCTCAGTCAGCTTACGCTCAGTCAGCATACGCTCAGGTAGCATACGCTCAGTCAGCGTAGGCTCAGGCAGCATATGCTCAGGCAGCATTCGCTCAGTCAGCGTACGCTCAGGTCAGCATACGCTCAGTCAGCATACGCTCAGTCAGCATACGCTCAGTCAGCATACGCTTAGGCAGCATACGCTCAGTCAGCATACGCTCAGGCAGCATACGCTCAGGCAGCATACGCTCAGGCAGAATACGCTCAGTCAGCATACGCTCAGGCAGCGTATGAGGTCCATACGACTCCTTGTCACCCAAGTCAGCGTATGCAAGACATACGCTTCCAAAAGGCAGCGTATGAGTCAGACTGCGCTGTGCTAAAGAGCGCGCACAGCTCAGTGGAGCAAGCTAAAAAGCTCGCACACTGCTCACTGTCTTCTCCAAAACAGCAAGAACTCCATGGTTTGAACCTAAAACTTCAAAAGTCCATAACTTGGTCAAAACAAGTCCAAATCCAACTTTTCAAAGGTCAAAATTGGGTAGAAGAAAATTTTCCACCACATGGAACCATCAAAACTTGAAAACAAAGAAGTTTGATAGATCAAAACTACCAAAATCCAAAAATAACTAATTTCTAGATCTACAAAAATTAAAGCCTCAAAATAGAAAATGACAAGTTCTAATGTGTCTTAGAAACATGAGGAGAAGCTAATGGAACAATAAAAATGGCCTCTCTTGTGGAAGCAAGTTGTACTTGCCTAAGGGGTGTGGAGAGTTGGGTGGAGGAAGAAGAAGAAGAAATTAATGGAGGAAGTAATGAAGAGAGAGAGTGTTGGTAGAGTTTTTAATGAGGGTGGGATGTGGTGTGTTGAGGGTGGAGCATAGGCTAAGGTGTTCCAATACACATTAAACCAAACCAAACCAACCCAAACCAATTAAAACCGAGCCATCCCAAAATAAACCAAGTTAAACCATTACATGCTATGATGAACCTAATCAAGATTAAACTGAAATTAGCTAGCCAGGCAGGAAAATAAAAATTTATGTCAGAATTTCGTATACGTATACTGGAAATACGTAGAACAAAAAACGGGAGTGACAACTCTACCCACCTTAAAAGAATTCCGTCCTCGGAATTTAATCAAGAGGCTAGAGATATCGAGCAAGCTATATCAATTGCAGACAATATAGGACTAGTAGTTAATCAAGCAATCATTCATGCAAGCAAGGAACTTAAGCATAAGGCATAAGAAAGACATTATACCTTACGAGTCAAACAGGTCGGGATATCGCGATCGGATATCATCCTCACGCTCCCACGTTGACTCACCCAAGGAGTGATGACCCCAAGCAACACGGACTAATTTGATAGTCTTGTTCTTGAGTATCTTCTCCCTCCGGTCCAATATGAATACGGGCCTCTCCTCATACGAAAGGTTGGTACCAACAACCAATTTTGAATGATCAAGGACATGACTCGGATCCGGGATATACCGTCGTAATTGGGATACATGGAAGACATCATGCACCTCACGTAACGACGGTGGAAGAGCGAGACGATAGGACACATCACCTACTCGCTCAAGGATATTAAACGGCCCTATATACCTAGGACTGAGCTTTCCCCGCACGCCGAATCGAATGACGTCACGGGTAGGCGAGATCCTAAGGAATACGTGGTCGCCGACAGAAAATTCAAGGGGACGCCGATGAGAATCGGCCCAATGACGCTGGCGATCTTGGGCAACTCGAAGATGATCTCTGACTTGTCTGACCACCTCAATAGTCCGCGTTACCATCTCTGGTCCAAGCATTTTCCTCTCACTGATATCGTCCCAAGCTAAAGGAGATCTGCACTTCCTACCGTACAAGGCCTCGAAAGGTGCCATCTGGATACTAGCCTGGAAACTGTTATTGCACGAGAACTCTACGAGATGCAGGTGATCTTCCCACGAACCACCGAAGTCGAGTATACATGACTGCAACATGTCTTCAAGAGTCTGGATCGTGCGTTCTGACTGACCATCTGTCTGCGGATGGTAGGCTGAACTGAACTTGAGACGAGTCCCCAAACTCTTTTGAAGACTCCGCCAAAAGAGCAAGCTAAAAAGCTCGTGCACTGCTCACTGTCTTCTCCAAAACATCAAGAACTTCATAGTTTGAACCTAAAACTTCAAAAGTCCATAACTTGGTCAAAACAAGTCCAAATCCAACTTTTCAAAGGTCAAAATTGGGTAGAAGAAAATTTCCTACCACATGGAACCATAAAAACTTGAAAACAAAGAAGTTTGATAGATCAAAACCACCAAAATCCAAAAATAACTAATTTCTAGATCTACAAAAATTAAAGCCTCAAAATAGAAAATGACAAGTTCTAATGTGTCTTAGAAACATGAGGAGAAGCTAATAGAACAATAAAAATGGGCTTTCTTGTAGAAGCAAGTTGCACTTACCTAAGGGGTGTGGAGAGTTGGGTGGAGGAAGAAGAAGAAGAAATTAATGGAGGAAGTAATGAAGAGAGAGAGTGTTGGTAGAGTTTTTAATGAGGGTGGGATGTGGTATGTTGAGGGTGGAGCATAGGCTAAGGTGTTCCAATACACATTAAACCAAACCAAACCAATCCAAACTAATTAAAACCGAGCCATCCTAAAATAAACCAAGTTAAACCATTACATGCTATGATGAACCTAATCAAGATTAAACTGAAATTAGCTAGCCAGGCAGCAAAATAAAAATACATGTCAGGATTCCGTATACGTATACTGGAAATACGTAGAACAAAAAACGGGGGTGACATAATGAAAGTTTATATAAATAGTAATTTTGAAAATAAGGTTTTATGTAAATATTCATTGCATACGAGGTACATAAATTTAGATTTGATATATAATTCTATTTTTAAAATTTATTTAATATTAATATTTTTATTATTCTAAAAAGTATTTTAAAATAGTGTTTTAGTTTAAATTTAATTGATTGTGATAATTTACATTTGAAAAAATTTTATTGACTTATTTTGAATAGCTTTAAATTCAAGAATGTTTAAAACGAGTTTACATTAATTTGAATTTAATTATAAAATAATCTTATAGGCATTTAAACTATCCTAGTCTTTATCCTAATGGGATTCCTACCTCCTATAAAAGGAGAGGTACTTGCCCTCTTTTTCCATGAACTCCACAACACCAAATTTTCATAACCCAAAACTTGTGCATCGTGTCTGTGCCTCCTATCTACTATATCCCCTCCATTACAGTCACAAGTTTATGTTCTGTCTGACAATCCCGGACTTGACACCCACTCCGGGTCACACATGACACCACCACACCATCCCTGTCGTGTCAGACAACCCGACGCAACGACACTCTAACCTAACTACAATAAAATATCAGCCACCGATCCTGGCCAACTCCGACAACCCGACCTCCTGTCTCTTCGCACCTATGGTACCACCACCAGCATCTATCCCTTCACCAACTCACCTCACCATAACCGCTGCCAGCTGTCCCTGCCATTCCGACATCCCCGTTCAGCCCAGCCACCATCAGCCCCGTACCCTGCGACCAGCACAACCCAGCTTGGTCGAACTCGTCGGAACCCCCTCCACCAGTCACCAAACAATCCATTACCATCCCCGAAACCATCACCACCACCTCGTCGCCCCGACAAACCTCCTTTGTATCACCAAAACCCATACCATCGCCGTCATCCTCTCCAATCGCCCGACACCCAAACTATCGCACATCAGAAACACCACCAACCTCACACCAAAGAAAATAAGAAGGAATAAAGAAAACCTCACCTCCATCGCGTATGTCGAACCCTATCCCCTTTTCCGTTGGGCCGCTCGTGAGCTCCGATCGCCGCCTCGTCCGTAGTCCTCACGTCCCATCAGCCGTCGCATCCATGCCTCGTCCCCATTTCTCGTAGTCGTCGCCTCCTAAGATATGCGCCCATCGATCTGGGTGTCCGTCGTCGTGTGGCCGCCGTGCCACACCGTCCTTGATCAGCGTCGGGTTTGCCAGCTGTAGTGTATAGGAACCACCGCCACCAGGTGACCGCTCCAACATAGCACCGCCGGTGATAGCGCCTTGCCGCACCACCCACCGAGATCCGCCCAGCCTCCACATCAACGCCGTGTGCCAACCACTTCGCCGTGAGCGGTTTCCCCCGAGCCCTGTCTCCGACCAGCCGCGTCGTCTTCCGGTGACCGCACGTCGGAGGCAAGCTTCCTCCAGTCGAGCATCGCACAGCCGCCCCCGGCTGTGTCGCCGAGACCCCCGGCCGCCTCCTCCTCCGTTGGACTCCACCTTCCTCACGCGGTTGCTCCGCCGGAGCGCTGTAGCCTGCCCACCGTCGCTCGACGCTTCAGGCGAGCACGTGCGCCTCCCACTATGTGAGCCCCTCTCTTCTCCTCTCCCTCTTCACAAGTACTCTCTCTCTCCACTCCTTTTTTTTATCCTTTCTTTTAAGAACAGGCTGTCATGCTCATTGTTATTTTATTATTATTATTATCATTATTACTATTATTATTATTGTTATTATTATTATTATTATTATTATTATTATTACATATAAGTATACTTTGTTAAAATATTTATTAATGTCATTATTATTATCTTTAATATTGTGTTGCATTAAACAAATAAATATATAATAAATTCTAAATTTTGGTAACAAAAGTATGTATTGGTATGTAATTTCAAAACTGATTTCAGAACCTACATATTTTACTATGTTATTGACATTTTAAATATAGTCTTCGACCTAAATCCTACTTTGATTAAAATTAGATTCTCTCCCTAAAATGATATTTTTAATATTTTGACTAAGTACAAATATAGCTTCCTACCTTAAACATTATTTTGATAGAACTTAGAGTTAGTCCCAAAAATTTATTTTTGAAAGTATAGTTTTTCTAAAATTATTTTAATCATAAAATCTAGCTTTATATATTATAGATATTTCTAAAACATAATATGTATTTATTTTTGCAAATTCTCTTGTGTTATCATCGATGATCGTGACTGATCATATTTCCTATTTCCTCGCGACTTTGGACCTCTGCACGTTGACTATAGCTATTGGGCAATCAGGACTTGTCGGATCATCGCACCACCCTAGGCATAATACCAGGCAAGATACCTTGCAATATTTATTACTTACATTTAGTTGCATGTTATTTCAGTTATTGTATCTATATTTCTTGTTTATATTTTCTTCTTGCATGTGGACTTAGAGTTAAAGGGACTACCGCCAACTTAGTGTATCCCATTAAACTTGTCACGATTGTATCGCGAGTTGTGTGTGAGTTGTGAGTATCATGTAGCGGTCACTTGTGTGTTGGCTGATCACCTGTGCGCATGCCTAAGAATAACTGTCAATAGATGCATGTTATAAGATTTAACAGTTATTTGGTATGAAACCGTGTTGTGGAAACGACACGTGTTGGTGTGTCGTGGTTACGATGTATGTATAGTATCATTAGGGTAGAGGACAGCTATTAGCGTAGGGGCTACATTTATTTTTACACACAATTTGGGCTGATAGTGACTCGGATGAGCGCTACTTACTTCTCCGGACCGATAGTATCTCGTATGAGCGCTACTTGACGGCCATTCTTTATTTACTCTGCTAATCCTACAGTCCCTACGTAGAATGTTGTCTTCTAAAGTGCATTATTCCACATAGAATGGTTAGGGACCTTTACTCATATAAATTTTTCTGTTGAGCTCTTACTATTCAGTTTATGGCATGATATTATGTGTCTTGTTACGTCCCTCTGAGGACCTGGTGAATTCTCCAGGTGTGTTTTGTGACTTTCTGCAGGTGCTTTAGCTATGGCCGTGACTTGCGCTCTATTCCGTCGAGATGTTGCTTTTGGATCGTCATTTCCTTCGCTCAACCAAATCACTTTCTTTGTATATTTCTTCCCTATTTAAATTGGTTGGTAGTGGATTTGTCTCCGCCCAACGATCGTATAAATGACAAACTCAAAGTTGCTTTTATATCATTATTTATCTTTGTGGATGAGATTTAGTGTCTTGGCTTTCTTCATTTTATAGCTTATGTATGCATACGAGTCTTTCATTTACTCGTATGTATACAGCTGGCATGATACGTTTCTAGCCCTTCTATTTTGGGATATGGGCGTTACATGATTTTGTGGTGGCCCATGCAGGTATAGTTTGCAGTTTCGGTTTCATGACTGTACCGAACGGGCCTGCAATATAGGATTAGAGTCTAGGATCTTATCCACCTGCTTGACCCTCTTCCTTGACTAAATTTTTTGAATCACTTGTTCAACTCCCCTGATCTACATCTTGCTTGAGCTCTTTCTACCGTAATCCTTATTTCCATACTTGATAGAAGATGACTACACTAGTATATGCTCATAGGTCAACCCCATGGCTAGTAGGATTACAAGGGCAACTAGTATGCATTGAGATCCTATTTAAGTTATAAAGATATAAGGATAAGAGGAACCATATTTTTTTTAGAAGTATGAACTTAAGGATTAGTTAATTCCAAGTTGGGTAGTAGCAACACTAATAACTTTGAAGGATTTTAGAACTTTATTTGGATCTACAAAAGGATATTGGGATCTATATACAATTGAGAAAGAAAGTTGATTTGATTTTTGATTTTTGATTTTTGAAGGTCTTTGAGAAATATTTATGATTCATAGCTATACATCCTTGAAGAGATATAAAGTTAGTTGAAAATAATTTTTAAATTTAAATGCTGCTGTAAGATTTATGAGAGCGGTTGTTAAAGCTTAGTTTTAAATTGGGTTGTATGGTTCCCAATTAATAAGTTCGTAAATTTTGAAGTAAGGATATTAAGAATTTTGGTTAAAAATATTTTGAAGGATATATAATCAAATTGAGGATCTATTTTAAACTCTTGTATGAATTACGATTGTTAAAACCTATTTAAATTTTGAGTTAAGATTAGGATTAATAATTCAGATTTGTGACACAATAAAGGTTTATTCGAGATTGATTAGAAATTCGAAAAATCTTAAGTTATGATTTTGAGGTGACTAGATAAGGTGGAAAGGTTAGTTTATGATACATTTTTGGAGAAATTTTTTGTGTGTTATGATATAGGTTATCTTGAGGTTGATTAAAAAAAATTAAATTTTAAGTTATGAGTATGATTGGCAGCTTAGAAAGATATTTTTATTAGATTAATTGGAGAATTATATTGCAAAGTTTTGAAGAAGTTAAATTATAGATTGAAATATGGATAGGCAACCAAGATAGATAAAGTAGTCCACACTAATTGCCATGATAGTTGTATATACTCAAGTGTAGTTGGTCATCTACCAAATAATGTGGTCATATTTCAATCTTGACTCACTCGACATTTTCTCAAATCTAGATTTTATCGTGACTTTCTAACCATTTGAAACTTGAAAAATAATTAGATTGTTCCTTGATCATACCCCATCAAGTGGCTATAATATCTCTAGAAACTGTATTCCTAAGTTATTTTACCTTGATCTACTAGAATCTGAATTATCTTTATGTCATGCTTTAACTTGGTCATTTATTTTGCGCGTTAATCATTATCTCATGAATTCCCACTTTATATTTAAATTCTTTTGTGTCCTTTACCGGACTTGGATATTTGGAGCACAACACTAGACTTTTTCAGCCAACAAATTCCATATACAAGACCTAGACGAACCTACCTTCACGTAGACATATCATGTCCCACTAAAACACGTCCACTTGTACTCTATTTTTATCCTACGACTTTCAAGACAAAAGGGCTACATTACACCTTTACCATGACACCGATATACTTTCCAACTATAGACAAGGACTCAACCTCGGCTCATGTTCTTCAATCCAATAAATGATTATGGTCCACCTAATTCCTTAATTGCTTAGCTTGTGCTTTATGTTGATTGCTATCCGTGCCATTTATCTTCGTGTCTCATCATAAATTGCTTAGACCCTTAAATTTTTATTTTCGTGCAATAATCCGTAATTATTATCCAAACCCTATTACGACCATTGAGCCTAACCTATACTTTCTTCCCAACCGTTTTAATTTTCTCTTTAAAAATTTTATTGTTGCTCTGCTATTATTCATGCAACCTTGTTCTTGTGATTCATTGGCCATAGATGAAAATTTGACCATGGCACCCTTCAGTTATATATGGCTAGCTTAGAAAATTTCATCAAGGAGAATAAAAGTATAGTTGATTACAAAAAAAAATTTTGATTGGGGAATTTATTAAATTCTAAAAGTTTGAGACTTATAATGAGGTATGTGATTTTTTTCAAAAATGTTAGAACTAAGGTTACGAGGGTTGTAATTTGAGAACATGTTTTGAGGAACCTAAATTTTTGTGAGTTAAAATTTGAGGAGAAACTCCAATTTGAGGAAAAAAAAAAGTTTTATGGAAAAATTAAATTTTGTTGGAATATGAAATTTGAAGATACTGTACAAAGTTACTATTGATGAGACAATTCGAGATATAACGATAAAATTTTGAATCAAGAGTATCGAGCTAGTAAATTTTGGAGATTTGGAAAATTATTACATTTTGTGAGCTTGCACTTCTTGGATAAGTGATAGTCATTTTTAATTTAGACATTGATTGGGATGCCATGAGATATCTCCTAAAATATACCAAATTTTTTTATCTAGATTATTGTTGTTCAAATTGCTTGCTGGATTCCATTTTAGAATCATCGCTTAAACTTCTTATCGATAAACTCTCGTGCCTATGATTTTACCATCATGACTAATAGGACTGTTATAATCTAGTTTTACAAGCTCATTGATTTATCGAGCTTGTTTATGACTCATGTTATTGAGCGCGCTCACTAACATGTTGTCTAATCAGAACCGGTACATGATGGCCTGATCAACCAAGTGTACTTTGGTTCGCTTTTATCTATTGTTCTACGTAGATGGGACATAATTAAAACTTGGCCTCTAGAATCCCATCCACGACTGCCTTGACAATTCTTTTGAGATTATTCGGTCGTCTTTGAACCACGTATTCGTAATATCGTATCTGAACTCTTTATTGCTTTCGCCTTCACCTATTTTGGAAGGGCAAAGGCACTTATACTAGAATTCCCTCTAGCCTACCTATCACTTATGACCCTTGTCATCCAATGTGACTACAACTTTGTCTTAAACTCCTCGCCCTTTCCTCAGCCTACATTTATTACCACCTCTCAAGTTAGGAGTGAATTATTCTCGTAATCGTGCACTCAACCCTACCTATTCATAAATTTTGAGGGCGAAATTCTTGTAAGTTGGGTAGGATGTAAATCCCCTAAATTTCTACTATGATTTTTTTAATAAATTTGGTATTAATTTCTTACTTTGCATTTTGTACGTCACATAGTCGTATTGTATGTCGCGTACGAATTTGTCGTAGAGAACGTCGCGTATGAGCTCGTATTTTCGTATGGCTTGTCGAGTGCGAATATGTGTGAGGTACATATTTTTGTAAAAATATTTTATTTAGAAGCATGGTTTTTCAAATAATAAATAATAAATATTTTTAATTTCGTAAAGTTGTAAAATGCGTCATATTAGAATTTTTAATTCTTTATTTTACATTATGAAAGGTTATATAAATAGTAATTTTGAAAATGAGGTTTTATGCAAATATTCATTTCATACGAGGTACATAAATTTAGATTCTATATATAATTCTATTTTCAAAATTTATTTAATATTAATATTTTATTATTCGAAAAAGTATTTTAAAATTATATTTTAGTTTAAATTTAATTGATTGTGATAATTTACATTTGAAAAGATTTTATTGACTTATTTTGAAATAGCTTTAAATTCAAGATAGTTTAAAACGAGTTCAAATTAATTTGAATTTAATTATGAAATTATCTTATGGGCGTTTAAACTATCCTAGTCTTTATCCTAATGGGATTTCCACCTCCAACAAAAGGAGGGGTACTTGCCTTCTTTTTCCATGAACTCCACAACACCAAATTTCTACAGCCTAAAACTTGTGCATCGTGTCTGTGCCTCCTATCTACTATATCCCCTCTATTACAGTTACAAGTTTATGTTCTGTCCGACAATCCCGGACTTGACACCCACTCCGTGTCACGCATGACACCACCACGCCATTCCTGTCGTATCAGACAACCCGATACGATGACACCCTAACCTAACTACAGAAAAACATCTGCCACCGATCCTGGCAAACTCCGACAACCCGACCTCCTGCCTCCTCGAACCTACGGCACCACCACCAGCATCCATCCCTTCACCAACTCACCTCACCATCACCCCCACCATCTGTCCCTGCCATCCCGACATCCCCGTTCAGCCCAGCCACCATCAGCCCCGCACCTTGCGACCAGCACAACCCAGTCTGGCCGAACTCGCCGGAACTCCCTCCACCAGAGTCACCAAATAGTCCATCACTATCCCCGAAACCATTGCCACAACCTCGTCACCTAGGCGAACCTTCCTTGCATCGCCACAACCCATACCACCGCCGTCATCCTCTCCAATCGCCCGACACCCAAACCATCGCACACCAGAAACACCACCTACCCTATACCAAAGAAAATAAGGAGGAATAAAGAAACCCTCACCTCCGTCGCGCATGTCGAACCCTATCCCCTTTTCCGTTGGGCCGCTGGTGAGCATCGACCATCGCCTCGTCCGCGGTCCTCACCTCCCATGAGCCGTCGCATCCATGCCTCGCCCCCGTTTCTCATGGTCGTTCGTCTCCTCAGCGATGTGCCCATCGATTTGCGTGTCCGCCGTCGCTTGGCTGTGGCACCACACCATCCTCGATCAGCGCCGGGTTCGCCAGCCGTACCACACCGTCCTCGATCAGCACCGGGTTTGCCAGCCGTAGCGTGTAGGAGCTGCCGCTACCAGGTGACCGCTCCAACGTAGCACCACCGACGACAGCGCCTGGCCGTACCACCCTCAAAGATCCGCCCAGCTTCCACATCATCACCGCGTGCTGACCACTTCACCGCAATCGGTTTCCCCTGAGTCCTGTCTCCGACCAGCCGCATCGTCTTCCGACGACCGCACGCAGGAGGCAAGCTTCCTCCAGTCGAGCATCGTGTAGCCGCCTTCGGTCTTGTCGCCGAGACCCCCGGCAGGCTCCTCCTCCGTAGGACTCCGCCTTCCTCGCACGGTTGCTCCGCCGGAGCGCTGTAGCCTGCCCACCGTTGCTCGACGCATCCGACGAGCGTGTTTGCCTTCCACCAGGTGAGCCCCTCTCTTCTCCTCTCCCTCTTCACAAGTACTCTCTCTCAACTCTTTTTTTTATCCTTTCTTTTAAGAACAGGCTGTCATGTTCATTGTTATTTTATTATTATTATTATTATTATTATTATTATTGTTATTAGTATTATTATTATTATTGTTATTATTATTACATATAAGTATACTTTGTTAAAATGTTTATTAATATCACTATTATTATTTTTAATATTGTGTTGTATTAAACAAATAAATGTATAATAAATTCTAATTTTTTTAACAAATGTATATATTGGTATGTAATTTCAAAACTGATTTCAGAACGTACATATTTTACTATATTATTGACATTTTAAAATATAGTCTTCGACCTAAATCCTACTTTGATTAAAATTAGATTCTCTCCCTAAAACGATTTTTTTAATATTTTGACTAAGTATAAATATAGCTTCCTACCTTAAACATTATTTTGATAGAACTTAGAGTTAGACCCAAAAACTTATTTTTGAAAGTATAGTTTTTCTAAAATTATTTTATTCATAAAATCTAGCTTCATATATTATAGATATTTCTAAAACATAATATAAGTATTTATTTTCGCAAATTATCTTGTGTTATCATCGATGATCGTGACTGATCATATTTCCTATTTCCTCGCAAATTTGGACCTCTGCACGTTGTCCATAGGTATTGGGCAATCAGGACTTGTCGGATCATCGCACCACCCCAGGCGTAACACCAGGCAAGATACCTTGCCATATTTACTTCTTACATTTAGTTGCATTTTATTTCAGTTATTGTATCTATATTTTTTGTTTATTATTTTCTTCTTGCATGTGGACTTAGAGTTAAAGGGAATACCGCCAACTTAGTGTATCTCATTAAGCTTGTCACGATTGTATCACGAGTTGTGTTTGAGTTGTGAGTATCATGTAGCGGTCACTTGTGTGTTGGCTGATCACCTATGCGCATGCATAGGAATAATTAGATGCATGTTAGAAGACTTGACAGTTATTAGGTATGAAATCGTGTTATGGAAATGACACGTGTTGGTGTGTCGTAGTTACGATGCATGTATAGTATCATTGGAGGGAGAGGACAGCGTAGGGGCTACATTTATTTTTACACACATTTTGGGTCGATAGGGACTCGAATGAGCGCTACTTACTACCCCTGGCCGATAGTGTCTCGTATGGGCGCTACTTGACGGCCATTCTTTATTTACTCTGCTGATCCTATAGCACCTACGTAGAACGTTGTCTTCTAAAGTGCATTATTCCATATAGAATGGTTAGGGACCTTTACTCATATACATTTTTCTGTTGACCTCTTACTATTCGGTTTATGGCATGATATTATATGTCTTGTTACGTCCCTCTGAGGACCTGGTAAATTCTTCAGGTGTGTTTTGTGACTTTCTGCAGGTGCTTTAGCAAAGGCTGTGACTTGCGCTCTATTCCGTATAGATGTTGCTTTTGGATCATCATTTCCTTCGCTCGACCAAATCACTTTCTTTGTATATTTCTTTCCTATTTAAATTGGTTGGTAGTGGATTTGTCTCCGCCAAACGATTATATACATGACAAACTCAAAGTCGCTTTTATATCATTATTTATCTTTGTGGATGAGATTTAGTGTCTTGGCTTTCTACAATTTATAGCTTATGTATACGTACGAGCCTTTCATTTACTAGTATGTATTTAGCTGGCATGATACGTTTCTAGCCCTTATATTTTGGGACTGGGCGTTGTACTGGAAGTTCTGCCACAACGTCGGTTTGATCTGTATTTGCACCATCCTGTCGCGTGTCTCGAACGGACGCCAAATAGCCTTCGCATCCGGAATGTAGCATCCGTCGAGCAAAAATTATTGAGATTATCATGCAGGCTATCGACGCTTTGCCACCTAAGTAGCAAAATTCGGGCTCCTCCAGTAGACGGAAGGTAACCTTCTTTCCTGCACAGTCAATGGTTGCCGAGCAAGCACCGAGCCAATCTATCCCCAGAATGATGTCGTAGTCCTTAAGGTCCAGAACTATAGCATCTAAAGTTAATTTTCTTCCACCTATACTTATGCAGCCGTCTCTACAGATAGTGTTTACAGGGATTTGTTTGCCCGATGGGGTGCTAACGCTAAGGTTAAGGCCTAACGATGCCATACAGAATTTGTGTTCCACGGCAAAGTCCATCGATACGAAACTATGCACAGCGCTTGAATCAAACAGTACACGGGTAGGTTTGTTATTGAAAAGCAGTATACCTGTCACAACTATGTCCGAGGCGACCGCTTCATCCCGTGTCATAGCATAGACTGGTTCTTGGGCATGAGGACGACGATCTTGGCCATTGGGTTGTACGACTTGAAGAGGGTAGGGTGCTTGTGTTTGCTATTAAATATCAAAGGCAGGTATTACAGAAATACTAAAATTGATTGCAAAGTCGCTTGTATAAAGAAGAGCCTAGAAAGAAATCATAGGAAATAATCCAAGTACAATTGTTTAGTTTTTGATTTTGGAGGGTGACGGTGGATGCTCGGGAAAATATATCAACTCTGCCTTACTCCTTGGACTATCCGACACAGTCTGTAGCTCTTGAAGAAATTGCCTTTTGATGGTTGCCAGCATTTTGCAGGGTTGTGGCACCCTGCTATTTATAGTAGTATATATTTTGAGCCGCATAGATGGCCTGTGGCCACGTGGCTAATCAGCACTTGAAGACCCGCTCTTTGGCCGCTAGTTGTCGATTTATTGGGATTTTGTTGCAGCAAATCTGGATGGTTGAGACTTGGTCAGCCTGCAATGTGTCCTATCGCAGGATAGGAATCATTTTGAGCCGTATGAGTCTCTCAGTTATCGACCATGTTGGGCAGCATGAGACTCATGCGGCTTAAGCCGTAATCTTCCTTAGTCCGCATATAGCTTAAGGACTTTTAAGCCGCATAGATTCTGTATTTTGGGACGCATAAAGCTCATGTGGCTTGGGTTACAGCCATCCTTGGTCGTATGAAGTTTGGAGACCTTGTGGCCGCATATGTTTGAGCCGCATAAGGTTCATGCGGCTTGGGTAACACTCCTTCTGGCTGCATGAAAGCGCACGAATCCTGCCTTTGGTAACATGACATTTTGTCTGCTCACGTCTTATCTTTTTTTGTCAGAGTGTCAGAGCTGTCATTTTTGTCAGTTTTGACAGAATTTGTCAGCTTTATCAGACGAACTGATCAACTTGGCCGCATATCCTTCTTATGCGGCTCGAATCAGTCTGGTTGTCGACGGGCCACGTAGGGTATCGAATCTATCAAGCGGCTCTCCTTTATGCGGACAAGTGTTGCCTAAAGTACTTATGCGGCAAATTGTGATCCGCAGAACCCCATATTTTCCATGCTTCTACAAGACCCACTTCAAAGTTTTCAAATTGACAATTTGGAACACTTTGACTAAGAATCTTGGAAATATGTCAAGCCACAGGGAGTCTTTAGTCGCAGGAAAATCTTAAGCCGCAGAGAGACCCTATCCAGCCTTCCAGTTGTCACTGCTGCATTTAATTTTTTTGATTTGGTTCTGGATTTTGGTTCTCTTTTTGAGATAAGGCCGACGGTTACTAGGGATAAAATCCCCAAACGTCATCATTATCTTTAATGATTTCGAGGATCGAAGTGGCACTTTTCAGAAACTCTATAAATAGGGGTTATTTAAAGAGAGATTTTTCTCTTTCACCTTCTTCTCTTTCGTCTTCATCTTTCTGTCTCAATAGCTCCAAAAGCTTCCAAGTTGACTGGTGCTGTGGCCAAAGGGAAATGACTTGCCTCTCCGTCGAGAGCGGTAGACTCTCCTTCCATTCATTCTGACGTGAAACCCCCTATCAAAGGTAAGGGCAATAGGAAGACGATGACTAGAATTTTGGATGGCCATATCGCATATTTTATGCGTGGGCTTGTGTTTTATCACTTTTTGTGCTTTAAGCCTGGTCGATGCATACCCTATCTTAGTTGGACCGCATGTGTTCTGTATAGGGCCACATGGGCTGAGCCGCATAAGCGCTGCACATTCGAACCTATACCGCATAAGTGACCCAGGACTGATCCGCATGAATACAGCATAACTGTGCAGCATAAGTGCCTCCTGATTGAGCCGTATGAGTATCTCATGTTTTGAGCCGCAGGAGTACTTTATGACTGAACCGCATGAGCATTTCATGACTGAGCTGTATGAACCACCTAACTGCCTCATGACCGAGCTGTATGAACACTTCAGACTGAGCCGCATGAGCACTTCATGACTGAGTCGTATGAACCACCAAAGTGCCTTATGACTGAGCCGTATGAGCACTTCATGACTGAGCCGCATATGTGCCTCATAGGAGCCTCACAACTGAGCAGCGTGAGCACCGTATGACCAAGCCGCATGCGTCTCATGTTTCTTTAAGCTGCTATGCCGCATAGGTTCTGTTTGGCTAGGTCGCATGGCTGAAGAGATGAACTTCTTCTAACTTTACTTCTTCTTTGTCCTTTGTACTGAACTTGTACATAGCTCCATTGGGGGAGCTCTTGATAGGAAATGCCCAATCTGTGTTGGGTGTGAGACTTGACCAGATAGTTGAACGCGTGTCGACTCATATCACCCGAAATCAACCTGAGGCCAGGTTAAGGATGATCAGGAACCAATCATTTTTTTACTTACTAAGTATGATGAATTTTGGAAAGCTAGGGGACATTCATCTGAAGCCCGTATTCTTGTTTTGAGGCGCTATAGTTGTCTCAAACCCCCGCACACTGGAGCTATCCGAGAGCTGGGATTTTCTTTCCAACTGGTTATCGATCTACCTCCTCAGATGGAACGCCATTTCTCTCGGTCAAGTTTCAACATAGTGCCTATCGAGAGGCGAATGGTGGACCCCATAACTCAGAACCGCTAAGCAATCTTCGTAGGCAATATCCATTACAATAGACGAGTGCGGTCAGCGGTCGCGACCAGGGAGTCAGTCAGTTGTTCTGTCGTCGGACTGGCCCCCGGTAGTTTTATAAATGACCTGAGGCCCAATAACCGATTCTCTGAGGCCGACACCTTGCTGAACTAGATTCCCCGTGAAGGATCATATCCCACGGGCAAACCATCGCTACAAAATTGGATGTGTCGTTCCCCTCCATGGGTCAACTTGACGCTCTAGATTCTGTCAACTTATGGGGATACTTTACAGCAGCTCGGCCTCTACTATGCTATAAGAGGCACTTGCTATGGTCTTTCTATGAACACAAGGCTATTCATAGCGCTCCTCGAGATGTACAATCGTCGTACGGGGACCTTTTATACACCTGTTGGGGAGATAGGGCTCTCCTTTCACGAGATGCATGACGTCTCCAAGTTGTCCTGGGGAGATGAAGTTTATGAAGAGTATACCCCCACGAATGAGGAGTTTAAGGAATTAGAGCGGCAGTTTCCCATTTCCTTGCCATTTATTGGAAGGTGTTATGTCATCATGGCACTTGTCAAGAAATGTCAAAGAAGAAGGATGAAAGTTCTGAGGGGACCTTTCCTCACACCAAGGCCTGGGTCAGTTATTTGTTCGACCTTGGTGCCTCAGGCCGGGTTGTCCCTCGGAGCCCTCAGACTTATGCAGGAGTGGATACTCAGGTGCAAAGCTCCAAGAGAACAAAAGCTTCTGGTGACAGATTTTGAAACTAATCCGACACATTCAGCTACTTCTATCAAGATACCCAAGCCTTGTCCAATAAGGCCATCTTGGCTGGATTTCTGATGATATAGCTGAGGATCTGTGTGGTCTTGGGGGGGTGCTAGTTCGATTGAGAGAATCAGCCGCAACCTGATCCTTTCTGCTGTCAAATTGGTTTTCGGAGGCAGACTAGCTCTACTCCCAGCCATGGTATACAACATCCATTAGGGCCTTCTTATTTTTACGGCAAGAACCATAGCTCGTGATGTTACGAATGATTTCAACTGAATTGAGCTACTCTACCGCTATCTAATGGGGTGGCTGCTAATGCACTGCCCCTCTCTGATGCGACCTGGCCCTGAGGGGAATGCGACGATTAACGATGCTTTCATCTACCAGTATCATGATATACCTTGGACATGTTCGACCATGTTCGACTGTCGTGTTGCACTTGTATGGGTGGACAACTACTCCTTTTTTGTGTTGGTCCCGTCTTTCACTGATGAAGAAATGAGGCATCTTTATCTTGATGGTAGTGTCGCGTCCCAGGTTCTATCCGAGAAGATATTCCGCTGGTTACAGAATATCCGTCATGCACATTTGGTATACCACAACGGTAAAGTTGTCTTCTTGGAACCTTACTTGCCCAGCCGGTATTCTAGACAATTCGGGTACTACCAGTTGTTTTTGGACAACCCGAGTCCCTGCTTGGGTTATGAGGGTGGCGTCCTAGATGGTATCCGGGCCTGGCATTATTACAGTGCTGTCTGTACTCAAACCATCTTCTCACTTCCCGATACCGGGGGCTTGGTGCACATCTCGTACATAGCAGCCCTCCACCATATTTCTGTGAATGGGCCTTCCCATGACTTTGTTGCGAGTACCAACTTCATAACCGGTACTAAGCTGGCGGAAAAGCGCGAGTAGTCCAAAAAGAGGAACAGGGCAGGGAAGGCGAAGGCCATTGAAGTCTCTGACTCTGATTTAACTGATACAGAAGAGGAGGATGAATATAATGATCTGTTGCCCCCTGTAAGTACTCCGGTGATGCGCTTGCCTTTTCCTAAGCCGAGTCCTTCGCCTGAGCGAAGTAAGCGCAGACCTTCCATTGCTACTAGGACTCGTTCTCAAAAATGGGTTGTGTCTAGGAATGGAGGTTCCGACCTCGCAAGAGAGGGCAATGATGCCGAAACCCTTGTGGATGTAAGTTTCATTCCGGCCGACCACCATGTTACTTTTGGAATTTTATCTTATTGTTTCTCTCTTTTTCCTTTGTGCAGGCTTTGGAAGGCATAAACCCTCTGGAGCTCGATGTTGCTTTCAAGATTCCTCCAGTTACGGGCACTCTTGTCAAAGAAGGTGCAAGCATTACAGAATCAAATATCGAGGCTACAGGGTCTCAGTTGGTCGCAACCGACCCAGCTACACCTCCTTTCGGATTGATCGGGGCTGGAGTGACAGATGCAGGTGATTCGGATATTGTTGTGAAGGAGGATATGGGGATAGTGGAAGGAATTATGAATGTCCAGAGCGAGCCGCGGTCTCCACCGCCCTCCCCTGGTAAGCTATGTCATATTCTTACCGACAAGGAGGTTCATTCGCTCTTTCTTAATATCTTTCGAGTCAGGCTGATTGTTGGTTGTTCTAGACCTACAGGACCTGCCTCTCCACTACTGATGGTGGATGTGACCATGGAGGAGGAGAAAATGAACGATGTCGGGGCGGACCTCTTGCCGAAGAGAAGAAATAGACCTCCTCTCCTTCAAAACAAAAAGAATCCTGCTGAGTCGAGTTCAGAGCCACTTATACCAGAAGTACCAATGGTAGAGACGGTGATTCCTATACCTGCATCGGTGGATACAGGGTTGATTGAAGCTTCCTCTTCCCCGGAGATTGAACTCTCCACTCTACCTAGTCTTCAGCTTCTTCAGGCTGCGGAAGATGAGATTGCTGTTGTACGGGAATCTCATCGCTCGGACCTTGTTTCCTTTTTGACAAGGTCGTTAAGCTCCGCTATGCCTTCTTCTTACACGTCTTCAGGTTCCTTGGCTGATATTCATTCGACGCCGTCATATTTGGAGAATTTAGACGAATCGTCGAGGGATATAGTTGAGAGCTTCTACCGGCATCTAAAATAAGGGGTTGAAACTACTTCAAGGAGAGGACTTAATTTGCCGTGGCCCGTCACTGCGCCCAAGGCCAGATTGACCTGCTGAAGATGCTTCCGGGTGGAGCAAGGGTGGCCGTCCTTCTGGGGCACAAGCTGACAGAGGCTAATCAGTACCTAATCCAGTTATAGAAACTGCATGCGGTAAGTCGATGTGTCTGCTGCGGGGGAGCAGGAGCGTGCTTTCCTTATAAAAGCAGTAGAAAAGGTGAAGGCTGTTCAAGAGACGACCAAGCCCACTTTGGAGAAGGACCTCCAGAAGTTATCCCTTAAATATGACAAGCTGAGCTGAGGGGGAGAGATTTGCTTGACTCGCGAGGAGACCACCACTCGTGCTATGACCAAAACTAACGAGCAGCTCCTCCAGCTCCAAGCCATGTTGACATCTCTGTGGACTGAGCTCCAAGCCACTCATCAGGAGAGAGAGCAGATCTGTAAGGAGACTGATGAGGTCATACGAACCTCTGCTGCTCTAGAGGGTGCACTAAAGAAACTAGAAGAAAACTGGAGGCTCATGCACATCTTGAGGATGCCGAAAAGCTATCCTAGGAAGCTGAACGCCGAGCCAGACAGAGAATTGAGCGCTCAACTGTGCAGCTGAAAGACGTTCTCACCAAGCTATGTGTTGCTGATGAGTCGTTAATCTCTTCTCTCTCATTTTTTTGTAGTCTTGTGAATGTAATACACTCACTCCCATTCTGAGGAGTTCGTACTAGAGGATGTAATACATCATTCGTATCTGATGAAGGACATCCTACTAGGGGACTTTTTGTGGACCTATTGCCCTTTTTGTGCATCTGGAAATGCGAGCAAATAGATTTAAATAATATTTTGCGGACCTACTACTCTTTGGTACACCGATGGTACGAGTAATACATTAGGATAACTTTTATGGACTTATTACCCTTTTTGTGTACTGGCGATGCGAGTACTAATAATAAGTGGAGAGAAAAACAACATATTTACTCAGAGGTAATGAGGACGTGGTAGGGGTGGGCCTAATGGGGATACACAGAACAACTCAGAGGTGCTATCAACGTGGAAGTTCTATGTATTGGGTGGTTTGTTTGTGATGGACGGAAAAACTACTCATAGGTAATATGGACGTGGTTGTTTTTTTCGTTGGAGAATTTTTTGGACCTATTACCCTTTTTGTGCACTGATGGTACGAGTAATAGATTAGGATAAGTTTTATGTACCTATTACCCTTCTGCGCACTGGTGGTACGGGTAATAGATTTTGAAACAAAATCCAACAGAGGTAATATGGACACGATATATGACAATCGAACCTCAAAGCGGAAGTTCAGAGGTATCAATGTACCTGACTTGTCACTCGGAGAGATGCAATACGAGTCCCCTTGTGGGGAACAAAGTGTAAGTTTTGAGGTACCTGATGTACATAACTCGACACTCTAGGCGGTATATATATATATATATATATATATATATATATATTGATCTAATCGGCAGCCTCTTATTGATGAAATGAAGAACTTTGTCCATGGGGATTACATCACCAGGAGAGGGACTATCAGTCTGTGCCACCAGGTACTTGGCGAGTTTTACGTCCTATTTGGCTACCCCCTGCGAGCCTAAAGGTCGAGGTACTGTCTCGGGCAACTTGACCACCAAGGGTTGAGCTTGTGAAATTGGCTTGCCTGAGTGTGTCGGATCGGCCCTCGGTTATCGGCTCGTCTTGGAAAGACGGATGATAATTGGCTTGGCAAGGGACTTTGTGTCTTCTGGTTGCCTTTGATTGGTTTTTTGGCAACTGGATCACCATCGGCCTTATGACAGGCTTTGGCTCTTGGCTTTGGGAGTCGGATGACCATTGGTTCCGACTGCGCATCTTGGACGAGAGAACCGGGCGCCTCTTTATGCAAAGTTGTGACAAGGGGTGCGGCTTTGCCTAGTTTACTGGCCTGGAGATGATTTCTCAAGGGTTTCTCCAGCCCTGTGTTGGCCTCTATTTCGTCAGTTATGTGTTTCTTGGATATAGACGAGCCTCCGAAGATTAATAAGATTCAACCCCTTTGAAGGGATCGATGTCGGCGAATTCAGTCTTCACGAAGCCATGCTTACTGACATACTTGAAGCACGGTGAAGTGTGGATGGCACGATCATGTAGTCATGTATCCATGGATGTCCCAGGAGAATGTTGTAGGACGTGTCTGCATCTATGACATAGCAGGTAACCTCCGTTTTTAGGTCACCAATCTAACATTTCAATCGGATCTTCCCCAGGGGATAGCTCTTTTCCGAGTTAAAACCGCTAATGGCAGTGTTGGTCTCCGCTAGACGGCGCATAGGGATGCCAAGACTTGAAGTAACCTTTTCGGGATGATGCTCATCGACGAGCTTGGGTCGATATGCATCCGATCCACCTTGATGTCGCCTATGCATCCAGTGTAGTACAAGGGGCGATCATGTATGTTGGTCTTGATCAACATGTCCTGTGGAGTAAATATGATATTGGGCATTGCATCTGTGCCATTGCTGCCTTGTAGATATGCTGACAAGTCTTCCCCTAGAGGCTTGACCAAGGATAAGTAGGCGTCAGCATTTTGGAGTGCTTCGCTCAATGCGACACGAAGGTCCTTGGAGAGCCTTATGAGCTCGTATAACGACAACTTTGCCAGCGTATGTCACGACCCGCACTCGCTTTTTGGATGCGAGCTCGTGAGCAAGCCAGCTACGCATCAAGCGGACTCCAGCCCGACTCGAATACGTAAACGTTGTCACGGCTAGGGTAAGATGCCAAATCATGGCAAAGAAATCTATATCTCAATCCACAATAAGAATAATAAACATGAATGAACACTATGGGTCGTGGTATGCAACCCACTAGCATATATGTTCGATAAGACTCTAAGGAATATAACAAGAGTCTATAAACTGAATCAATAAATAGGATATCTCATGATAATGAAAGGAAAGCACGAGAGGATAACAATGTAATATCACTGACAAATACCTGAATCTCACAAGCAATATCGTAATCATCTGAAATCCACAAGCATCATGATCCTCCGTCATCCAGAACCGCTAACTAACTCCACGCAATAACTAACCTGAAGAGATCATCAGGTCCTCAGGGGATATAGCAAGATACATAAAGACATGCCTATCTAGCAGTTTAATCATGCATGAGAATATAAATAGGATATAAACAAGGAATGAGTCTTAACATGCCAAGAGACTACGACCAAAACTACTAACAAGTGACTATCTACAAGTGGCTACTGATAGGGGACTATGAACTGGAATACACGAACAACTACACATAACTGAACTGCTGGGTGAACAAGCGAACACGAGATCAATAGAATACCAAACCTCCGTCCCGAGTGAACTCGCAGGTTTGAACTAATCACTAACCCTTGTCCCGAGTGTGGACTCTCTGGTTAGTTCTAATCACTAACCCTCGTCCTGAGTGTGGACTCTCTGGATAGTTTACGGCAAGGCACCCTCGTCCCGAGTGTGGACTCCCTGGTGCAAACACCCTCATCCCGAATGGACTCTCTGGTGCAATTGGTCAACCCTCGTCCCGAGTGTGGGCTTTCTGGTGCCAATGAATATTACAAACACCCTCGTCCCGAGTGTGGATGCTCTGGTGCAACTGATCAAGACAAACACCCTCGTCCCGAGTGTGGACTCTCTGGTGCCAATGTACACGACAAACACCCTCGTCCCGAGAGTGGACTCTCTAGTGCAACTGATCAAGACAAACACCCTCGTCCCGAGTGGACTCTCTAGTGCCAAGGAAACAATAACAAGTATTTAGCAGTTCAATTACACGTATTCGTTCTATGACACGAACCGGTCGAGGTACAAGTAATGACATGGTACAACTCATTCAAGACCGAAGTAAGGACAAGTCTAATCTGAACTCATAAGGTGAACAAGCCTGGCATATCTACACTATCAAGTCATGAAGATGATATACAGGCAAGTCAAAGAACTAATGAACATGGTATGAAGAACATATATAAATCAAGACGACTAGAGAACTGATAATAACATATAAATCCATAGAACTAGAGTAACCAAATGATAACCAAATAATCACAAGAAAAACTATAAGCATGAAATTAAACTGTAGAGGGAGGCAAGGTATCTTGCCTGTGGTCCTTGCACAAACCATAGTCACAAGTCGACGATGAGGGGGATGCCGATCTAGGTGCTGTCAACCTATAACACATATCACACCATGAACCGTCACTACAAGAAAACATAGTTTATGTGACATGTACAGTTGTCACAGAAGTTATAAAACTCGTCACAATACATCTTCTGTGACGAGTCCAGTGACGACTTATAAAACAAATGCGTCACTAAAAGTATTATAAGTGACGCACGGTATTGTCATAATAGCATTTTATTGTAATTAAAAATATATATATATATATATTTTTGATGAAAAAACAAAAATTATTTTCGTGACGACATTTGATATCACAAAACAATTTTAGTAACACTTTTATTGTTGTCACAATAAACAAGTATATTTATTGACAAGTACATGTCATAATTCTAACACTTGCAGTAACACGTTTATTGTTGTCACTGTATACGGATATGTTTAGTGAAGGTAAATGCTGTCACCGTAGTGTACACTTTATATGTTTGGTGACAAATCAATATTGTCACGAGTATTTTTTTTGTCATTGTCATTATACATTGAAACGCAAGAACACACAGTACAATATCACACAATCTTTGTAGAAGAGGTATGCATGATTGTGCTCATCTTCCAAGAACCCTCCATCGACTTTCCAATGTAAACCAGAACTAACATTCATAAATTCTAAAAGGCATTTGTATAGGCGACTAACTCAAAGTAATTATAAACACCAACAACATAAAAAGTAATTATATCAATCCTCAAAAGTAATTATATTGCTCCTCAAAATTCAGTACATATAACATAAAGAGAAGTAATATTTAGTACTTAAAAAATAAAGTGTATCCAGACTAACTGGTACATAAAACTTAGAGTAATCTATAAATATAAACTGATGATCAATTGCATATGCTGCTCCTAATATCAGAAGTTTAGAATGTTACGTAAGTATATATATACAAGAAAAAATTTGTCAATAAAACTTGATCATTCATGTCATACAACCTTGAGGCACTACAAAAAAAAAACCCTTTTGTAACACTTATAAAAAATGGGTTGCCTATTCCTAAGTTGGCTTGGTTAGCAACTACCTGGGCTTCTCTATGTATCCATTTCCAGATGATGATGAAAGTGGTTCACTTTTATTGAAGAACAATCATGGGGGATCCTTAAATTTTTCGGAAAAGGACTTCGATGATAAGAGCTCTAATGAATATGGGAAGAAATTCCTCTATATTTCATCACCAAGTACTAAGCATGGAAAGAATGTGCATCGATTAAAATCCAGCGGTAATCCTGAAGAGCCATATCAAAATACTGAAAAATAGCATGAGCCAAAATCACTGAAAAGTAGCTTTAAAGATAAGAAAAGTACACATGCAAGTCATCTGAATTAGATTGGAAGGGGACTTGTTTAGCTCCTAATATCAGAAGTCCAGGCAGTTGCAGAGAGAAGCCACTAGTTGAACATGAAACTAGCAGCACTATCAAGGAAGGTGTTGTAAACAATGTCAAGATCCACAGTGGCAAAGAAACACAATGTTTGCACCTTAAAGAAAGTGCTCATAAGAATGTAGGAAATAATGAATCAGCTAAAGGAACTAAGCTAGTCATACTTTCAGGTGCAAAAAATAGAAACACAGCATCATCCCAAGGTTTGAAGCTTTAAGTTGTCGAAGAGAACATGATTTTTATGTCGTCTTGGTTGTTTCCTATTTCTATGTCGGCTTGGTTGGCTAGTGCCTCAGTTTCACAAAGTTGTTGCCTAAATCAAACTTTATATGATGCTGACTATTTACGTTTCAATAAGTATCAGATGATATTATCATTTCTTTTGATACTTGTTCTTTGCTTTTAGTATCAGTTGACTATAGGACAAGACCTATAGGGCAAATCTACATGCGTCAAATCATGATCAACTAAACTGAAGATTACGACAACCTAATTATCAAGCAATGATTATCACTTATTTACCAACAAATAACCAAAAAACTTTGTAATTCGAATCACTCTTTCAGAACTAAAAAAAATTGAACTAAAAAAATGGTCGAATAATAACACATACTGCTACCTCTGTCATATCTGAAGCCATGCTTATCCTTAAAAAAAAAGAACTACGGAATGAAGTGGCACCCTTGCTCAAAGACTTCATTAAACTTTGCAAACTACTCTTTGATAGCCATATCCCCAACTCTAATCCACACACAATAGACAATGAGAACCTAAACAAAATTTCACATCAACATTTCATCAAACACCTAGTAGCCACTAAGTTCTATACTCCAAATATTTAAAACTATCTCTGAATATACTCTCAAGTAAATATCAAAGAAAGACCCTAACTTATTCTCTTTTCCATTCAATAAACTCAATGTATCATCCTCACCGTCGTCTAAACTATAAATTCCATCGTGAACTGCAATAAAAATAGAGTATTAAAGAAGTCAATAATGTACCTATCGTGCCAATACTGCAAGTTGCGCTACTATATCCCCCTCGTAGAGGTCACTGTTGGCGTACGAAATGAAACCGTTCTTGTGCTTGTAGTCCTCGGACCAGGCACCCCAATAAAGGACTCCTTCGAACCCCTCCGTCTACCAGTCGCAGAACTCCCCCTCTATCGTGTCCAGAGAATCTCTTTATTGTCGGATAGAGGTCATACCACTGTGGAACGAACGGTGCCATCCAAATGGCATCGCCAGCTTGGACTGGGTACCTGCAAGTAAAACAAAAATGTTAGGATAACTGTAAGACTATATCGAAAGCAACTATAACCTATTTCATGCAGCCATATGGCGGCACCTATCACGTACACAACTACTAGGTATGTGCGATGAGTCGGTATTCTCTTTATTTTCAATGGGCACAATGTGCTTTATAAAGCATACATGAAGGATATAAATGTTTCCCAACTCGAATGCCAGACATGACATCCATTCTTTATAGAATCATGTTCAAAATGGATTTTCATGAAGACATCATCTATTTCTGAACACCCATTTTGCAACGGAAACATGCAATGGTACAACTTCGAAAGCTATACATATGTACGAGTTTTATGCGTCTGTCCGTGACAAATCAGGTCCTTACCAACTATCACCCAAGCGATATATTCCCTGCCCCTCTAAAAGAAGCTGACCATGCTGATTATAATGAACCCCCGGCCAAAAAAAGTACAAATATAAGTTACCGTTAAAAATGTTGGAATTGAATTAATACAATAAAGAGCCCTGTATTAGAATCTTTGTCGACATTTTGGTATTTCATAAAGTAATCAACAATAGGATAAAAAACACCATTTTGGTAATCTCCTGGCTTAACATATTAATAGACAACTAGGCAACAAACCTTCACATTAAGATACTTTCCAGTTTGTAAGTCCATAATCTGCAGGATGGATACCGAGTATTAGCCAAATGAAAGATAAAGTTCCAACTCGAGCAATAAGTGCAGCAGATACTTGGTATTCTAAGGTTGAAGGAGTAACCATGGAAATTAGTAGGCTTTTACACAAAAAAAGAAAGATTTGGATATTACTTGGGTATAAATTTCATTTTATTTGAATTTTAATAACATCTACATAATGACACCAGAAATAAAATTAGCATAACTAATGCAATTCCACATCAATTTATATGCCTCTCTCATTTGTTTGTAAAATAAACAATAATTGTATAGGTCATTTACTGTCAATCAGGTTTTTCTTTTTTGTAACGAATATCTTTGTTGTGGACTTTATTTTCGCCCATAAACCGCCTCCTAGGAGGTTAGACGAAAATCTTCCTCCATCTGGATGCAAAAAGTCAGCAATCTACTTAGTATATATGTTGAAGGTTTCGGATGATTTATCCTCTGATGAGTGGCTTTGTGGCTCATACAGTTATACTGCACTCAGAATCAAAGGTTAATGCAACAACGTAGTCAAGATAGCAAATTATTTCATTTTCTTTTTCTAGCAATCCGTGTTGGTCTAGGACAAGGGATTATCAGCTATACTGCACTCAGAATCAAAGGTTAATGCAACAAAGTAGTCAAGATAGCAAATTATATCCTCGAATGATTTATATTTTTCTAGAAATCCGTGTTTGTCAAAAGAATAATAAATTAATAAAGGCTTCTAATTTGCTTAATTATCAGCAGTACATCAAAAAAAGTAAAATACATCATATTTCCTAGCTAGATGCTTCTACTAAAGAATGCCTGCAACAATATACCAGCAATACAATAAAAGTCCTAATATTTTCTGTAGGCAGTGAGTATTTTTGTATGCATCTGAAAGAAATTATGTTCCAGTGCCAACTCAGTCAACAAAAGTAAGCAGCGAACATGCATAAATCAGACGAGAGATACAGTAGCTCACATGGATATTAAAATCATAGGAAGCTGAAGTAGGCATCAATTTCCTCAATTGAAATACCTGATCAAAGACACAAATTCATAGTTAGCACAAGTTTCAATTAAGGTTCGCAGTATCAGAATCGGTATCAGACTGAGTTTCGGGATCGACAGTATGACAGTTTCGGATCGGAGTATCATATTTTTTTGGTATTGGAAAGAAAATAATTATTAAAAATCTAGAAATTTTATTTATACATTAATGCATAATTTTAAGTATTTTATGATGTTTCTTAGCAGTTTTGAAATTGAATGGAATAATAGTCACCATTGTTGATTGGTTTACTTGCAATGAATAAGTTTTCTTCATTTACATGCTTTTACAACCTTACTTATGCTTTTACACCCTTGTTTATTGGTTTTTTCATTCAATTCTCTGCCAAATTGACTAGGAACGAGATCCCCAATGTCGGTATCGGTCAGCATCGGTAGTCCTGTATCAGATTGGGACATGCCAAACCGTATCGTATCGGTACCGTCCGTATAGTATCGGACGATGGTTTCAATAATAATTAAATGCTGAAATATAAGGTACTAATGCTATTGAATAAATTACATGAAACCCATGTAACGCTTATTCAGTATATGAAACCCACATAACATCCTGAAAGTTACAGAAACCTTCCATCTGTTATAAATTTCATATTTTAAAGTTCTGTATATTTTCCTTCGTCTTCCTGTAAAAGTTTAATATACTTGATTTTTGAAAAGTGTCGTGTGCTGTTCAATGGATGTAACCATTTTAAATTGTTAACCCAATTTACATGGCAGTTTTTGTAGTTTGATATTTGTGCATATGCAAGAACATGGGCAAAATGTTCAAAGTAACAGAATTGTTTAGAGGCCAAGTGTTTGTAAGCATTTAGAAATTGGATTGTAATATGGGGGGTTCGTACACTAAGTAAGCATTGTGTTAAAGTCCATGCCACTACACCAAGACTTTAGAGAGTTGGTGAGGGTTATATATTTTTATTCTAACTCCCCCTCAATCGTGTCCCGGGACAGTCATGAGAACTTGTCCTTCCCTGAGGACTTATCGCGGTGCCAATCACCCTCATACATGCACCCCTCACTAAGGAGGAGGTCGAGGAGAATAGAGGGTTTCCACCATGGGAGAGGGGTTTGTGGGACATAAGGGATCAGATTTGGGAGAAGAAGCTTCACCGTGTACCTCGGTAGCGAGATCGGGGTGGACACGACGCAGAGGTGGCGGATCACCGTCAAGGGCCTACCGGAAGGGTTCAACCAGATGGATTTCCTCGTGGTCGCTCTCGTCATAGCCATCTCCATCGTTATCTGCTACAACACCAAGGAGAGCTCCCTCCTCAAAATGCTGCTCACCGCCATGGAAAAGGAGGTGTAGATAGAGAAGAAATTGAGATTTTGGAGAAGAGAAGATTTGGGAGGGGATATCGGACTGATAGGGTTTTTAATTTTGGGAAAAATGTTCGGGCTACAATAGAGATTTCTGCTAAGAGATCAATGGTGGGAATGTGTGTTGAGAGATCTAACGGGTGGGAGAGAATCCGGTTACAGTTTAAATATTAATGTCAAAATAGTATCAAAATCAGAATATATCTTTTTATTTAACTTTTTTAAATTACTCTAAGTTTTTGTTACAAGAAATAATTTTATTCTTTGTGACTAATACTTTTGTGTGATATACAATTATTTGGTAACTAAGAGAAACTTTTAAGTGACAAGAATAAAATTTTGATCTTGTGGCTAATACTTTTATGTGACTATAATATTTTCTTACAAGAAATAATTTTCTTCTTTGTGACTAATGCTTTTGTGTGATATACAATTATTTGGTAACTAAAAGAAACTTTTAAGTGACAAGAATAAAATTTTGATCTTGTGGCTAATACTTTTATGTGACAATAATATTTTCTTGTAACTATAAAAACCCTTAAATCACAGGTATTTTTACTTATCACACATAACTTATCTTTGACATAAGTCTAAAATTTAAATTTTATTTCAGTGACAACATTAAGTGACAACCAATAAAAATATGGTCACTAAATAATTTAGATGTGTGACGAAAAACAACTGTTTGTCACAAAATCAAATTATGAGTGACAATAAAAATTATTTGTCACAAAAATATCCCTTTCAGTGACAAGTTTTACACTTGCCACAGATTACTTGTCACGAAAACCCGAATTTCTTGTAGTGCGCGCACGAAAACTATAAATCAATTCTAATGTTCTAGTTCAAAATTCGTGGAATAGTGGCTAGTTGGGTTACTAATCGAATAATAGTTAATTCTGGAATAATTCACTTAAAAACCTAATTTAACCTAATAATAATCTTAATATAATCTAAACATGCAAGTTTGGCCATCAAAAGTCGTGTTTCCCAATTTTGGAAACCATGGCATACAAATCGAGACGTGCCGTTGACTATCTACTCAAACGCTATGAACTCTATATTTTGTAAGTACATCTTGGTAGATTTTAGTGCCCTGAGTGCGCTGGAATCAACCGTGCCGCAAAATTAGGCTTTGGTCAAAAGATATCGCCGTTATGGCTAATCGTGACCAAAACGGTGATCAACCGGTCAATTCTGAGTTCAATAGAATAACTAAGATACTAAATAATGAAAGAATTTCTATAAAAATTATATGTTGTAGATCTCTGTGTTAGCTTTCCAAAACTTCAAACGGTTCGTGATTTCGATATCTGGTTCTCCCGGAATCTCGAAAACACCGAAACATGTCAAGTTTTGGACAACCGACACTCTACAAATTTTTCAGAAATTTAGGAATAATATCTACGAGAATAAATTACATATTCCGAAAGCTTACTCGATACGAATCCAACAAAAAAAGGGGGCACGAAAATCACGTCGAAGTTGGTGAAAATCACTTCGGGAAGTCGGAAACCCTAGATGAGTTCTCCCACAAAAGGCGGCTAGAATTTAATTAGGGTGGACGAATATAATAACATATATATAGGAGAGAGAGAGGCGGGCACTGTAGCAGTTGGCGCCGACAGGTGGGCCCCCTCTGGGTGGATTTCTGGGTATTTATTTATTTAATTCAGAAAATTATTTAAAAAATATTTTAAGTCCAAATAAATTAAAATAAATTTCAGAAAAATCCAAAAAATCCTAGAAATTCTAGAAAATATTTCTAAATTTCTAGAATCTAAATAAAATATTTTAACACAAAATATCATCGTGTGACCTCACAGTAAATTCCCAAAGCCTATAAAATATAATTTCTATAGGTTTTAATTATCTAAAAGTTCCCAAAAATTCTAATAAAATCTAGAAATTTTTTAAAATATTCTAGAAAATATTTTTAACCTCTTAGAACCTAAATAAAAATAACTTGTCCCAAAATAGTCCAAAATGACCTTATAGTAATTCATGAAAGTCAATAAAATAAATATATCTTTAATAAATAAATATCTAAAAATGTCTAAAAATTATAGGAAAATATAATATAGCTATAGCATGCTTATGAACCCTATCTAGAGATCATGTGACCACAAGATGGTCATAAATTACCTGTGGGCTTAGTCACAACTCCTATAATCATAGAAAAATTAAATATAAACTAATCAAATAAAAAATATATCATAAAATTTCAAAAAGAGGAGTTACAAATCTACCCACTTTAAAAATAATTTTGTCCTCGAAATTCTAATTAATAACTATTCCTTAAAAATCAAAGTCTACTATTACATTAATCTCCTCAAATTTAATTTCTCAAAAATATTTTATGACCTTCTCTAGTCATTTTATAACTCCGAATACTTGAGGACTTCTACCCACCTTTGGTCACACCACTCCTCAAAACACGGTCACTAAAATATTATAATCTTCTAACTAGTTGCTAACAATTCTACCGACAGATATCTAGGCATATGGCAACTATAATCTTTCATATCTATAAACAACCAAAACTCAATAATCATGCAATGTTATACTATAATTTAAGAATTTTTGATGAACTCTAGACAGCACGATCGTTCGTCACCCCGAAATATGAAGGAACAAGAATCAATGGTATGGGAGGGCAAGGAAGAATAATCGAGAACAAATATAGAGTTTTCAAGGACATAGAGAATTTCTAAAAGAATTTTCAAAGCAGTGTGGATTAAGATTTTTAGGTTTAGTCATTATCGCAGGCTCGTACCAGTATAGTTACGTAACCAGTACGATATGCTCTGACCTGCATGGGCCACCAAAAAACTTGTCACGACCCGCACCCACTTTTCGGACGCGAGCTTGTGAGCAAGCCAGCTGCGCATCAAGCGAACTCTGGCCCGACTCGAATACGTAAATGCTGTCACGGCTAGGGTAAGCTGCCAAATCATGGAAAACAAATCTATATCTCAATCCACAATAAGAATAATAAACATGAATAAACACTATGGGTCGTGGTATGCATCCCAATAGCATAAATGTCCGATAAGACTCCAAGGAATATAACAAGAGTCTATAAACTGAATCAATAAATAGGATATCTCATGATAATGAAAGGAAAGCATGAGAGGATAACAATGTAATATCACTGACAAATACCTGAATCTCACAAGCAATATTGTAATCATCTGAAACCCACAAGCGTCATGATCCTTCGCCATCCAGAACTGCTAACTAACTCCACTCAATAACTAACCTAAAGAGATCATCAGGTCCTGAGGAGACATAACAAGATACATAAAAAAATGCCTATCTAGCAGTTTAATCATGCATGAGAATATAAATAGGATATAAATAAGGAACGAGTCTTAACATGGCAAGAGACTACGACCAAAACTGGTAACAAGTGACTATCTACAAGTGGCTACTGACAAGGGACTATGAACTGGAATACAAGAATAACTACACGTAACTGAACTGCTAGATGAACAAGCGAACACGAGATCAATGGAATATCAAACCCCCATCCCGAGTGGACTCACAGGTTTGAACTAATCACTAACCCTCGTTCCGAGTGTGGACTCTCTGGTTAGTTCTAATCACTAACCCTCGTCTCGAGTGTGGACTCTCTGGTTAGTTCTAATCACTAACCCTCGTCTCGAGTGTGGACTCTCTGGTTAGTTCACGGCAAGGCACCCTCGTCCCGAGTGTGGACTCTCTGGTGCAAACACCCTCATCCCGTGTGGACTCTCTAGTGCAATTGGTCAACCCTCATCCCGAGTGTGGACTCTCGGTTGCCAATGAACATGACAAACACCCTTGTCCCGAGTGTGGACTCTCTGGTGCAACTGATCAAGACAAACACCCTCGTCCCGAGTGTAGACTCTCTGGTGCCAATGAACACAACAAACACCCTCGTCCCGAGTGTGGACTCTCTGGTACAACTGATCAAGACAAACACCCTCGTCCTTAGTGGACTCTCTGGTGCCAAGGTAACAATAACAAGGATTTAGCAGTTCAATTACACGTATTTGTTCTATGACACGAACCAGTCGAGGTACAAGTAACGACAAGGTACAACTCAGTCAAGACCTAAGTAAGGACAACTCTAGTCTGAACTCATAAGGTGAACAAGCCTGGCATATCTACACTATCAAGTCATGAAGATGATATACAGGCAAGTCAAAGAACTAGTGAACATGGTATGAAGAACATATATAAATCAAGACAACTAGAGAACTAATACTAACATATAAATCCATAGAACTAGAGTAACCAAATGATAACCAAATAATCGCAGGAAAAACTATAAGCAAAAATTAAACTATAGAGGGAGGCAAGATATCTTGCCTTTGGTCCTTGCACAAACCGTAATCACAAGTCGAGGATGAGGGGATGCCGATCTAGGAGCTGTCAACCTATAACACATATCGCACCATGAACCGTGTACGAAAACTATAAATCAATTCTAATGTTCTAGTATTAAATTCAGAGAATCGTGGCTAGTTGGGTTACTAATCTAATATTAATTAATTCTAAAATAATTTACTTAAAAACCTAATTTAACCTAATAATAATCTGAATATAATCTAAACTTGCAAGTTTGGCCATTAAAAGTCGTATTTCCCAATTTTTGGAAACTATGGCACGGAAATTGAGACGTGCCATTAACTATCTAGTTAAATACTGTGAACTCTAGATTTTGAAAGTGCACCTTGGTAGATTTCAGTACCACGAGTGTGCTGGAATTAACCGTACCGCAAAATCATGCTTTGGTCAAATGATAACGCCGTTATGGCTAATCGTGACCAAAACGGTGATCAACCGGTCAATTCTGAGTTCAACAGAATAACTAAAATACTAAATGAATGAAATAATTTCTGGAAGAGTTATATGTCGTAGAGCTCTGTGTTACCTTTTTGAAACTTAAACGGTTCGTCTTTTCGATTTCTGGTTCTCCCGGAATCTCGAAAACACCGAAACGTGTCAAGTTTCGGACAACCGACACTCTACGAATTTTCCAAAAATCTAGGAATAATATCTACGAGAATAATTTGCATATTCAGAAAGCTTACCTTAATACGAATCCAACAAAAAAAAGGGGCAAGAAAATCACGTCGGAGTTGGCGGAAATCACTTCGGGAAGTCAGAAACCCTAGATGAGTTCTCCCACAAAAGGCGGCTAGAATTTAATTAGGGTGGACGAATATAATAATATATATATAGAAGAGAGAGAGGCGGTCACTGTAGCAGTTGGCGCCGACAGGTGGGCCGCCCCGGGTGGATTTTTGGGTATTTATTTATTTAATTCAGAAAATTATTTAAAAAATCATTTTAAGTCCAAATAAATCAAAATAAATTGCAAAAAAATCCAAAAAAATCTTTGAAAATTCTAGAAAATATTTCTAAATGTCTAGAATCTAAATAAAATATTTTAACACAAAATATCATCATGTTACCTGACAGTTAATTTCCAAAGCCTATAAAATATAATTTCTATAGGTTTTAATTATCTAAAAATTCCCAAAAATTCTAATAAAATCCAAAAATTTCTAAAAAATTCTAAAAAATATTTTTAACCTCCTAGAACGTAAATAAAAATAACTTGTCCCAAAATAGTCCCAAATAACCTTATAGTAATTCATGAAAGTCAATAAAATAAACCCTATCTAGAGAGGTCTAAAAATTATAGGAAAATATAATATAGCTGTAGCATGCTTATAAACCCTATCTATAGATCATGTGACCACAAGATGGTCATAAAACACCTGTGGGCTTAGTCACAAATTCTATTATCATAGAAAAATTAAATGTAAACTAATAAAATAAAAAAAATATATCACAAAATTTCAGAAAGAGGAGTTACAACGTATTAGCCAGTTGTGATAATATATCAAAGTTGTAAGGTTTCTCAAGCCCCTGAGGTGCGTCGTTATAGAGTGGAACATCAGAGGGAGGCAATGTTGCCGGCTGAGGTACTTCGACTGAGTTGTCCAGTGTGGGCTGGACTTGTGCCCCAGACCGGGTAACAATGGCTGCCGCTTCTCCAGCTTCGGCTAAAATTGTGTGACATGATCTAGACTTCCTGCCCTTCTTCTCGTTGGTAGGAGATGACACCGCCTGGGTAACTTCGGGAACTAAGTCCGGATGCACCCACATGATCTCTCCTCGCGATGTGGTGAGCGATACCAATCCAGATGTCTGGTTCCGGACGGGTGGAAGATTAGTAACCTCTATCATTGCTCGAGGGATAGGTATTATCTCGTCTAGAGTGCTTATTGGAAGGAAGTCACCGAGCTGAATTGACACTATGTTCATCGCCACAGTAACCACTTCGAAATCTATCGACGGAGCTTTGGAGTCGATAAGACTCTGGATGTACCATTTTAATTGGAAGCAGTCATGAGTGGAATGATGGACATAGTAGTGGAAGTGATAGTATTTTAGGTCCTCCATTTCTGTCGCTCAGTGCTCGCGCCCTGGTGGAGGGAGCTGGATCCTACCCCATTACAAGAGCATATAGAAGATAGGTTTGACATGACTATCTTCAAATGAGTAATTCACCTTGGGCTATTGACCTTTTGCCTATTTTTGTTCGGGCTTCTGGATCGCATCAGAGACCATAGCCTATTTGTCTTTATTGTCCCGGTTGGAGGTGCCGCAACTGTTGTTGTTGTTGGAGGTGGAACTAGGACGTTTGCCCTTATCTTCTCCATCTGGGATGTTTAATCCCAACTGGCGAGCCTTCTTCAATTTTGCCTCCGCATTGGTAGCACTTATGATGAAGCTCGTCCAATCCCTGAACTGATCGTCGCCCATCCAGAGGCTAATTGCATGGAGCAACTTCTTCTGGCAGATTTCAATCAAGGAGCTCTCGGGATTGCCTTGGGGCAATCTTATTGCGTTTTAGCAGAACCGCTCGATATAGTTCCTTGTTAGCTCCCTCTCTCCGTAAATAACGTCAATGAGAGATGACATCGTCACATCGTTCCCCACTTTGTAGAATCTCTCCAGGAACATGTGTTTGAAGCCGTCAAAAGAATGGATGCAGTTGTTGGAAAGGTTGTGGTACCAGTCGAACGCGATCCCCTCCAATACTCCGATGAATAATCGTGTGAGGATAGCGTCACTATGCGGCAAGTGGTCGGTTGTGACCTCAAAGTAAGTCATATACCGACTAGCAGAAGGCTTTCCGTCATATAAATGGATATGAAATAGTTTATACCGTGGTGGAAAAGGCACATCTTTTCATGCAATAGGATACGACTGCCGTATTTTGAGGTCCCGAGAGGAGTCTCGGGCATTGAACATTGCTCGAAGCTCCTGGACTTGTCTCCTCGCCTCCTCGACATCGTCCGTAGCTGAAGAAACGGATGCTCCTAAAGGATCACCACCCAAAAGAGGGGCGGTCGTATTGGAGTCCGCGTTGACTACGAGTCCCATACTTGTTTGCTCGGGCATCCTTGTTGGTTGAGTTGGCAAGGCGGCTTTGATTTTGTCTACGGACTTGACCAAGGACAGGAGCATGGCTTCAAGTACTTCTAGATATTGTCGGTCGGTAGGTACTTCATGATCATCGTCAGCCATAAAGACTGTCCTCACTTGAGTAGAGGTAAAAGGGATCGTAGCAGAGGTGCTCACTCTATTGTACCCTTATATAGAGAAATCGTCGGAGAATGTCGAAATTTTATCTTCCTCAGACTCAGAAGGGGTGCTACTCCTTGTACAGGAAGCCACATCGTCTTGGCGATGGTGGTGGCCCTCAGGGAAGTCCAATTCTGTTACGCAGTCCTGGGGGATCTCTACCCCTGTGTGTGCTCTAAGTATACCAGGTTGTTGCATATATTGAGGGGACTGCTACCCCCCAGCTTTGTCTACTCCCAAGGAGGCCGAAGGTGCACCCTTAGGTGCTGGAAGCTTCTTTTTGGATCGAGTGCCTAAATAGACACCTCCTGTGGTTGTCGGCGGCAACCCTCAAGATGAGAGTTTCCATGCAATACTGGCCGAGATTGCTGGGCTGGAAGAGCCTGTCTTCTTTCCTCCTTTGCTCGGAGGAACCTTCTGAGTTGAATTACAGGAGGCGAAAGAAAACTCCTCGTCTCCCGAAATTTACACCTATTTCTTGAGTTGTTGTCGGACAGGCGCTGGCTGCTGTAGTCATTGGAAAACTGACTGCCGACCTTCAGGTGCTGCCGATTTGTCGCAGTAGTCGTTGATTATGAATTGGGTGCAACGACGTCCTGAGAGGGACTCATCACATGCCAATGTTTCTACCTTGTGTTTGTGAGTAATCACCTCATGTAAGTCGGTAGCAAGCTGATCAACCTTTGCACCAAACTTGTGGACTCGGGTATCCCAAGCGCACAGGTGCTTAGGTATCATGTTTGCTCCCTGATCCGAGGCTAGTAAAAGCACTTGCTCTGGATTGTTTGAGGGATACTTTAAAGACCCACCCTGTCCGTTAGCCCTGGGGGACTGGACGGGGGTGGTTCTGTACAACTTTCTATCAGGTGCCCGTATAATAGTTAACGGGGCCCGCTGACTGTCAGCAACTTGGACAGTTTACTGGGCTTATTGGGCTCGCACTGCCCTAGACTCTTTGACATAGCACCCGAAGGTGAATTGTAAAAAGTATCCAGATTGATACATCCCACATTCTCAATGGGCCGCATAGAGTCGGGCCCGCATGAGAGACGGTTGAACATAGAGCTTCTGACAGGGCTGTATGAGACATCATGTCTGAGGCCAAGATTGGCTGCCGCATGGGCTATTTTCCTATGGCTAGAACTGGCTACCGCATAGGCCATCTTCCTGCGGCCAGAGTTGGCTGCCACATGGGCCATCTTTCTACGGCCAGAGTTGGCTGCCGCTTGGGCCATCTTCCTTCGGCCAGAGTTGGCCGTCGCATGGGCCGTCTTCCTGCTGCTAGAGTTGGCTGTCGTATAGGCCATCTTTCTGTGGTCAGAGTTGGCTGCCGCATGAGTTGTCTGCCTGCATCCAGAGTTGGCTGCCGCATGGACAGACTGCCCATTTCTCTTATGCGGCTTCTTCTTGGCCCGCATGGATTTTCCTTGTGGCCCCAAAAACTCAGCATCATAGTATTTTCCTCTGCTGGATTTGAGGACAGTGGGGTCTTCTGAGGTCGGAAGCAAAGCCACAGGAGAGCTTTGGTCACCGTCTTGGGCTGCAGAAGGAGCTTCTTCGAGAACTTGGTCGACAGCAACAGTTTTACACGCTGACATCCTATGAGTTCTCTTTGGTTTGGCTCACTTCTGTGACAGGCTGGCGCTCCCTTCAGAGTGCATTTCACCGAAGGCTTGTTGGTCAAAACAAACCACAAGCATTTGCTGCATAGAGCCGAGCTTCGACGCGTCAGATTGCGTCACCAACTTCTTATTAGAGGAGAAGGACGTCCCCAGCAGAGTCACCATCGTGTTTGCCATTAAATATCAAAGACAGGTATTACAGAAACACTGAAATTGATTGCAAACTCGCTTGTACAAAAAAGAGCCTAGAAAGAAATCCTAGGCAACAATCTAAGTACAATTGTTTAGTTTTTGATTCTGGAGGTGACGGTAAAGGCTCGGAAAAGTGTATCAACTCTGTCTTACTCCTTGGACTATCCGACTCAGTCTTTGGCCCTTGAAGTAATTGCCTTTTGAAGGTTGCCAGCCTTTTGAAGGTTGTGTGGCACCCTGCTATTTATAGTGGTATTTATTTTGAGCCGCATATATGGCCTGTGGCCATGTGGCTAATCAGCACTTGAAGACCCACTCTTTGGCTGCCAGTTGTCAATTTGTTGGGATTTTGTTGAAGCAAATCTGGGTGGTTGAGACTTGGTCAGCCTGCCACGTGTCCAATCGCAGGATATGAATCATTTTGAGCCACATGAGTCTCTCAGTTTTCGACCATATTGGGCCGTATGAGACTCATGTGGCTTAAGTCGCAATCTTCCTTAGTCCGCATATAGCTTAAGGACTTTTAAGCCGCATAGATTCTGTATTTTGGGCCGCATAAAGCTCATGCAGCTTGGATTACAACCATCCTTGGCCGCATGAAGTTCGGAGACCTTAGGGCCGCATATGTTTGAGCCGCATAAGGTTCATGCGGCTTGGGTAACACTCCTTCTGGCCGTATGAAAGCGCATGAATCCTGCCTTTGGTGACATAACATTTTGTCTTCTCACGTCTCACGTCTTATCTTTTTTTGCCAGAGTGTCAGAGCTGTCATTTTTGTCTGTTTTGACAGAATTTGTCAGCTTTATCAGACGAACTGATCAACTTGGCCGCATATCTTTCTTCTGTGGCTCGAATCAGTCTGGTTGTCGACGGGCCGTATAGGGTGTCGAATCTATCATACGACTCTCCTTTATGTAGACCAGTTTGGCCCAAAGTACTTATGTGGCAAATTGTGACCAGCATGAACCCCATATTTTCCATGCTTCTACAGTCTATACTTAGTTTTTGGATGGTTTTGATGTGGTAAGGCATTACAATTTTGTCCTCGGGTCATGCAGTCTCGAGCTCGATGACCCATTTGTCCACAAGAGAAGCATCCTCCATTGAAGACAAAGTAGTTGTTGGCATTGTGTCCAAAGTGGTTGCACTTGGTACAACGAGGTAATAGGTTATGCCCCTTATAGCGACCATTGTTTGTACGCTTTGACGCGTGATTGTTGCCTCTCGTATAGCTAGGACATTTGTGGTTGGAATGGTGCACAATGTCGGCAGCAACGGTAGGGTACAGGCGCACAAAACGAAGTGCATGATTTAGAGCATCACCCGTAGTCTTGTACTCCGTTACCGCCACATGGGCAGCAATAGAGGGACATAGACCCACTTTGAACCGTCGCATATGACAGTCCTCTGTATGAAGAAACGTACCAATAAATTTGGATAATTTGTTGAACTCCGCGGCATACTGTTGTACTGTCCGGTTCCCTTGCTTCAACTGCATGAAATCATTTTCCTTCTCTTGACGAATGACTGAGGGAAGGTACTCGATTTCAAAGGCTTTACGAAACATGGCCTAAGAGATCGACGCTGAGTTGTTATCGCGTCGGATCGCTCGTTTGTGTACGGTCCACCATTCGTGCATGTTCAAACATAGTTGAAGTTGTGCGTAGGCGACTTGCTTGGATTCGTTAATGTCGAGGAGCTCGAAGTGATCTTCCAGCTCTTCTAACCAGTCGATTGCCACAGAAGGGCCTTCGATGCCGTTGAAGGAAGTGCAACACGCTTTTCTGAATTCTGACACTTCAAAGTTGTAACTTTTCAGTACCACAGGTTGACGCTCGGGCTCCTCTCGATCGACTTTGATGGGTTGACCTGTCAGCTCGGTGACAATAGGCACAGTTGCAGAGTTTTCGTTGGCCACAATCGTCTGGACGATCTGCTGCAGAGTATCAAGCTGCTTTTGTTGCATCTTGGTTTGTGTATCGAAGCGAGCTTCGAATTGGACCTGTCGTACCTCCGTCTGCTGATGTCGGTTCTCAGATTATTTCTGCTGTGCCTCCATCATGCGCATCATCCTCTCGATTACATTGTTAGAAGGTCCGGCCCGTAAACTGCTCGAACCATTCGAAGCACTTTGTTCTTGCTCGACCGCGGTTTCTACCATGGGTTTCGTTACTTTTACAATACCTAGACACACACATTAGTCTCATGATATTACGGACTCATTGCATGGAACAACTTATCTCATCGACGCGAGATCAAAGGTTTGAGACTCTAGACGGAAAGCCAAAGGATGTAAAGTCGTGCTCTGATACCATTATGTCACGCCTTGATTCCTAGGAATCGATAGTCGTCCCCTGGGCGTTATACCGTGCAAACCTAAGTTGCGATCGCACAAGGCATAGTCATAAGGTTATCCGAAACACAACATCAAATAGAGTACGCAGAGAAATTGAACAACACATTTAAAATAGAAGAGACTTTTCTTTTTATTGATAATAAAATATTATTTACACGACTCCATTACAATCATTATCACGCGGGCAACAACATGACTCGATTACAAATGAACGCTGATGAGATAGTCATTCCATATATTACATCCCCATTTACGAACAAAATATTTCCAAATACCTGGAATCGTGGGGAGTCGAGTCATCTTTTCTTCTAGACTGAATGTGGAGTCTTCAAAAGGATCAAAACAAGCCTTCAATACATGGACGAGGCTTCAAATGTACTTACGTCGCCTTGAGCTTAAGTGGCACATCCTTCTTGGTTCGGGGTACCTATGGAAAGCGAGGATCAGTACATTACACTTTGTACTGGTGCATGGCAAATTAAGTTTCGTGCTCTCATTTGGTTGAAGAGTTTATATGACTTAGTTTGTGAATCTTTCTAATCATCATAATGAATTTCAGACAAGAATATGACAGACATAATATAAATTATGCTAGAACTTACCCACTGTAGAGCGTGTCGTGCAATGTGAGACTTACCATGTTCTTTTCGTCAATTGTTATCGCTAGAATAGCGTGTACAAATTATGTGTGATTGGTCATTAATACAACAAGCCATCCTGGACTCATAGCTTTGTTACTCGGGACCCTTTCAACTCAAGTAGCGAGCCCTGCTGAAAGTCTCTGCCTAACCTGTGCTATTAACCAGCATAGCTATACCGTGTTTCCCCTGGGTCAAAACGGTCTCGTGGCTCCGGAGTGCCGCTCGAGGAAACTTTTACCTTGTCGACAAGTTGTCCATGACCGTGCTATAACAATTTAGTTACCAAAGCATGGTCTACATTTTTGTGAACTTAATCATTTTATCGTGTCCCGCCTTGTCGTAGCATCAATTTGTTCAATGAGTCCATCTTTTATTTAACACATTTATATCCTAATTTCGCATAACGAGCATGTAGAAATTTTATAGGATAAGTAGACGTGTCCGTGCTCTTATATCTATCATTTCATTCACAATAATGTTATTGACTGAACTATGGAGGGGGTCGAGAAGAGAAGGGTCAGCCACTCACCTTGATTTTTGCTTGAGGCGAGAGACTGGTTGGCTGTGCTAAACGTTGCTTACGCGATCACCTGAAATTGCACAAGCAGCTGGTCAGAACACTATGCTAATTAATGAGTTCGATAGGGAATGCAAAATTCGAAGAATGCTATCCATAAAAACCATCAAAAACATTCAAGAGAATATATTGAGAAAATCAAGCCAAAACCAAAGCCAAAGAAGCAAAGGCGGCATGAAAAGTAGAGCAACATGAGGTCTCTTTCGGCTCAGCCGCAGAGTTTATCTTCGAGGCACGACCCGCAAAATATAGGACTTGATTTCGAAGAAGCCTTTCCATAATAAGAAAATAGTCTTAATTCAATCGTTTCCGTTCGACCAATTCAATCGATATCGATCTATCGTTTCCAATTGAATCGGTAGCGACACTGTTCCTTTTTCCCGCACCCCGTGGGTGAAACGGGGCACGATGTAGGGATGGGTTACTACATTTTCTGTCATAACATGACCCAAGAACTCTACCCATTCCAGGAAGAACTCATACTTCGACAGCTTTCCATACATCTGCTCTTTCCTGAAGGTCTCTAGCACAATCCTCAAGTGATCCTCGTGCTCCTCTAATATCTTCGAATAGATCAGAAAATCATCAATAAATACCACTACGAACCTATCAAGATATTGATGGAATGCCTTGTTTATCAAGTTTATGAACACAGCCGAGACATTAGTCAACCCAAACGGCATCACAGTGAACTCATACTGGCTATCTGAAGTTCGAAAAGCAGTTTTCGGAATGTCTTCCATCTTTACCTTCACCTAATGGTACCCCTACCTAAAGTCTATCTTCGAAAATACCTTCATGTCGCACATCTAATCAAATAAGTCATCAATCATCGGCAACGGGTATTTATTCATGATAGTGAGATTGTTCAGCACCATATATTAATAAACATACGTATCTAGCCATCCTTCTTCGGTACAAACAAAATAGGAGGGGCCCAAGGTAAAGAACTAGATCTGATAATTCCCATGTCTTGCATCTCATCTACCTTCTTCTTTAGCTCTGCCAACTCACTGTTGTTGATCCTATAGACGTACGGCAAAATAGGCTCCGTACTCGGCACCAAGTCTATAAAGAACTCAAAATCCTTGTTCGATGGCATACCCGACAACCTTTCAAGGAAAACATCCAAAAATTCTGCTATCAATGGACACGACAGCTCCTTCTCTTCCACTAGAGCTCTATAAATATAGCTGTCCTATTGTTCAGCTGCCCCTCTGACAAACTCGAACACTGGCTCTCCTAGCTGACAGAACAAAACTCTGCCTCCTCTGTAATCTATGCTAGCATGGTGACTACTCAACCAATCCATCCCGAGTACAATATTATAGCTGGAAAGTGGCATTATGAGTAAACATGCACTCAATTTCTAGCCTCCCAAAGGAACTCTTCGCTTCTTGCAAACATCACTAACCATGATAATGCATCCCTCGGTCATGATATTGCAAGTCCCGTCCAATTATTTAATAATAATATGATGTCTAAGAGCAAAGGATATAGAGACAAAGCTATGTGTAGCACTAGAGTCGAATAATGCTAAAGAAGGAAAGAATCGAGAAGTACAGAATTGCGACGACATCTCCAACGGGCTCGGCCTCCTCGACCGTCAAAGTAAACGCCCTGCCCTTGGGTGTGACCCTCTTCTGTTGCTACTGGATGAAATGCTGTTCCTGGGTCGAAAGTCGCAGTCCCCTCTACTAAATTGCAGGTGCTGTAGGTGCTCTACCTGGAGGTGCTCTAGCTGGTCCTCCCTGGGCTGAACGAGCTCAATAATCCTTCAGCTGATGGTCGAGTGACCCATAAAAAAGGCACACCCCAACCTCTTCCTATAGACCTCCTGGTGTATCTTGGCTTTCACACAATGCATACTGAACGACATGTCTCTGCACCTATGGGGTATGAGCACGTCCTGGGATGATGTTAATGCTGATGCTAATGAAACGGCCTCTGCTGAATGTGAGGATGCTTGGCCGATCCCATATTGGTACCAGCACCACTAATAGCATCACTGTTCCTCTTAGACAGGAGGCCCATGTCCTCCTCCGAGATCTGGCCTCTTTGTTCAGGCCCCTCCTGAACTTCCGAGCCCGATATTCTGGCTCCCGAACCATGCTCTTTGCGAAGCAGCTCAGGCAGGAAAACTCAACTGCGTGCTCATCCACTGACTAACTTTCCTGAACTAACCCAAGGAACTGGCTCTCTAGGGCCCCCAGAGCTACGTCAAGAAAAAACTTCTTCTTGAAAAGCTTCTTGAATGCCTCCCAAGTGAGTCCAGTCATGGTGAGCCGGGGCACCGTGCGATACCTTGTGAGCGTGATGTCGAACAGCTGACTGGTGCTGCCTCGACCTGTAAACTCTCTAGAATCTGATCCTATTGCAAAATCCGCTTGATGTCCTCCAGCAAGTCATCTACATAAAGGATCCCCTTAGTACCTTTAAACTTCTGATGAGACATCCTCTTGAAGTCCACAATGGTACCCTGCTTTGAATGCTGCTGCTGGACTAGAGCACCCTTAGGCTGAACGAGTCCCATCTTCTCTATTGTAGCTAGTGCCAACTGGTGGGCACTCTCGATGCTCGGATGTATTACCTCAGCCTGTCTCTGCTAAGCCTTAGCCTGTTCCCTCTGGGCCTCTATTATCTGCTATAATAATACGAACATCTGTGCCACATTAGCGAGTGCTGGAGGTGGCGGAGGACTAGTCTCTGACACCATGGGTGTAGTCCTCTGTACAGGTGGAGGAGCGCCCCCGAAAGCGACTGAAACTCCCATATAAACAAGAAAAACGGCATGAGCAACCCCTGCAGCTGGAGAGTGAGGTCGAGAAGTAGCAGACCTGTCTGAAGTTGCTACGGGTCCTGCGGGTCCAGAGCGCTGAGACCTAGTCTTCGGCAGCATCTTGAAGACAGATCATGTAATCCCCCTATATTTTATATATGTATTATTCAATTATTCTAGAATATTATTATTACTTCTTTGAAATTTTATATGATGATATTATTTAGGTGTACATATATTGTGTACGCTGCTCTAAATTCTAGTATTAAATATGTTATTATATTTTAAAAATTTATAGGATTTTTTAACATAATTTATGGTATTATTGATTATTTATATATATACTTGTATATTTGAGTCTATGTATTTAAATAGATTAAATTATATATATAAATATATGTTGAATTAAATGGGACTATATATAAATAGGTGATGTTATGAGTGTATAAAGGTCTAAGAATTTTATTGAGTGTTATTTCTTCATATATTTCTAGTATTTATTAAGTAACATATTATTGTATATGAACATATCTATATATTATTTAAAAGAGAAAAAAACCTATAGGTGGCACTGTAGCTGCTGCTACAATGCCCATTGTTTCCAAACCCCATCCCGCGAGTGAGGAGAGTTTAGAAGCCGATAAGGATTCAAATTCAAATCCTTATCACAATCTTTCAAGATTTCCTTGTTGCAAAACCCTTCATTGAATCTCCATGGATTGGACTAAACCATACTCAAATCTAAATCAAATTTGGTTGAAATTTTTTGATTTAAAACTTGTTGCAAGCCACATATATGCATTGTCCAGCAGAGGAAATACCATCTCGAGAAAACCCTAACAACTCTCCCTCAACCCTCTTCCTTGACCCCAGGCGAGTGATTCCAGAGAACCCCTACCCCCAGGCGAACCCGCGACCGTCTGCACGATTGCGCCACCACCGCTGTACCACCCTGAACCCTCAGCCGACAGCGAGAAACAGAGTACCCTGTTTCCAAACCCCTCCAGGTACCTGAGTTCTTCGAGATTTCTTTCTCTGTGCACTCCATAACTTTTAGATCTTCGAACTGGTATAGACACCCCATATAACCCTCTTCGAATCCCATCAGAAGGATTTATATATCGCACCCGATATTTGCCTCGAGATCGATGTAAAGTCGAGCACTCACTGCTCGAAAAATAGAGCATGAGGCTGTGTAAAGTCTCAGCTTTGAAGTCAATTCTTAACCTGTACATAAGGTTTTTTGTTAAACTACTTGAAAATAGTCCAGGCATAATCGAGATTACAACACACTTCGTGGAATCATATTTTGTTTATTGTACAGTAAGTTACATGACGATGAACTTGTGTTAAAAATTGCTTTAAAAACTTTAGAAATCTGTCCAATACGGCGTGCGCCCCGACAAACCGGGCGATGTGGTCGTGCACTATACGCATCGAAAGGCGCATATAGATGTTGCCAATGTGTGGGAACTGATAGAACCTAATTTTGTTGTGCATGCGCGACGAAATCAGTGGGTATCCGTCGAGATACCCCCGTATCGACCTTTTTCAAACTTGTCCATAACTTTGTACATGTTCGTCGGATCGACACGAAACTTGCACCAGCAGCACTGTAACATTTTTTTAGTCTTATTTGCCAAGTTTGGTCCGATTCTGAGAAGTTTGATAGGAACGCCTTTTTGGCGGGCCCGCAACCCGACCTAACGGGCAATTTTGTGCACAACTCATCGGAATCCAAAATTGGACATAACGTTGGGTTCATCTCATCAAATTAGATCCGTAGACATGTAGTTTGACGACTTTAGAGACCATAAACATTGGCAAGCATTTTGGTACAAAACGGATCGAACGACGGACATCATTTTGATCCAAAATTACAATTTTGCCCATGTTTTAGAATTGGATTTTTGGACAGACGTTTCCTAGGTATATTACTGATTTCGAGTACGTTCTTGATGTTTGTTTCAGTATCCGAAGTTGTTTGGAGATTGTGACATTTCTTTTGCTGACATTGCGATTCTTGGACTTGCCACCTTCGCACTGCCAGGCAAGATACCTTGGCAGCTTACTCTGTGATTTATGTATTCTTATTTTTAGTTATTATTTTTAGTGCTTCTTATTTGTCGTTATTATAAAACTGTGCATCCAAGTCACTTGGGTGCAAACGGCTCTATCGGTGGTTTTCTCTTTTTATTTATTTCTCTACATTGACTTAGTCTAGTTATCACCCATTGTTGATAAGGTATTGGTATATCTCATACGACCTTGACACTTGCGCTACCACATGTTGTGAGTCACATGTAGGACACGTACCCGCGTAGTCGGCTGGCCACCGATACTACAGAGCGTGCGACGGATAGAAGTAACTGCCAATAGAATTACAAGTTAGGAGACTTGGCGGTTACTAGAGGTTCATATCAGTCATGGAGGTGACAATACTAGTCATTGGGTGGGGAAAACAATACCTGACGTATGGGCTTCTTTGTACTTTTCTGATTACCTGTGCGCTCCTGCGAAGACGCAGGCTCCAGGTACCCTCTGACGTTTTCCAAAGCGTTATGGATGTACCCCTTGCATATGGTGCCCTCTGACGATCTTAAAACGTGATGGACGTAGGCTCCTGGTGCCCTATAAGGGGTCTATGCCGATCCCATCTACAGCCAGGCTCATGCGTCGAAGGATTGTTTCTCAAACTGCATATTCATAGTAGACTGGTCAGGAACCCTAATGCATGCATCTCCTTTCTATTTATATTATATATCACAGTTTACATGGCATGATATTTTCTTGTATCTTGTTATGTCCCACTTAGGACCTGGTTATTTCTCCAGGGTTTGACGAGTTTTTGCAGGAGTACGGAGCGGTACTGGATCCATCTTACATTGATGACGAGGCAGTTACTACTGATTTCTAGTATATACCTTATTTGAGACATTAGTGTATATTTTTATATCTCTTTTCTTTATATTTTGCGGAGGTTAGACTCCGATCTTATGAGACTATTTTCATAGCTGTTTGGAGTGAGTATGTTTACCCGGCTATCTTTTGATACCTTTATTCATTTTGAACTCTAATATCTTCTTTGTTGAGCTGTGATGAGATTAGATTATTATATTCTTCTGGCCTGTGATTATTTTATATACATCTTATGTACGTATACGAGGATTCCATATATTAGAGTATTTTTCGTAAATGTGCAACTGGCATGTTCACGTACTCGGTCCTATGTATATTGGGACTGGAGCGTTACATGTTTTTGTGGTGGTCCATACAGGTCAGTAAATATTATTGGGTTACATGACTGTGCCCAATAAGCCTCCATATAGGAATAGGAATAGTATCTCATCCAAAACTACTACTTCTCTTGACTTCCAATCCTTTCAAAAACCTTTGATTACTTGAATTACCTCATATCTAACCTCTCCTAATATCGTCCTATTCTTCCTCGTGCCAACAATATGAATCTAAGAAGCGGACGCACTTCTTCCTCTGTAAAACCCCTAAATTTCTACTATTTTTTTATTATTAAATTTTGGTACTAATTTAATTTTTTATTGTACGTCGCGTACGAAATTTTTATTTTTCTTAATTACTCGACGAGTGCGAATATTTACGAGCGTATATATTTTTAGAAAAACATTTTTTTCTTATTTTTATGGTTTAATTTAGCTATCAAAATTTTCTAAATTTATGACTTTATTTATGAAAGGCCTTTTATTTAGAATAAATAATATTATCGTGCATACATATATTTTATAAATATTTTGCTAGTTTATTTTAAATAAAAATGTAATTTTCGAGAATTATTAATATTAATAATTTATTATTCAAAAAGTATATTTAAAAATATTAATGTAATTTTTAAAATTATTATTATTAATATTTTTGGGAAATATATTTCAAAATTATTGTGAAAATTTAAATCTTGATTTGAATTTATGGATTTTTTTAAATAGTAAATATTTGAAGTTTGATTTACCCCATTTGATTTTGAGCTAAAAATTTAATTAGATTTAAATTGGATTTATATTTGGATTTGGGTTTAAATTGATTTAAATTAAATTAGGAAATATCTAAATTGGGTTTAAAGGAGTCCTAATTCTTATCCAATTGGGAATTCCCACATCCTATAAATAGGCAGGTACTCCTCCAACTTTTTTTTATTAATTCCTCCACAATTTTCTCCACCACAAATGTGCGTGCACCGTGTCAGTGTCCATAATCTTATTCCATTTTGTACATATACATAAATTATCCCGTGTCGGACACGCCCCGACATCAAATCCCTAGCCTAGCCCTACTCTAAACCCCATCCCCGCTCGTGTCCTTCCTCTTACCTCCGTCGATTCCTCAGCCATCACCACTACCACCGCCAAGACGCCCCGTTTTCATCGACAACCACCCATGGCCCCTGCTTCCTCTTGCTAGCCACCACCAGTACCAACCACATGTGTTATATTACAAATTCCTATACCCTCATCGTGTCCGACACCCCGAACACGGGTACAATCCTCTTGTGTCCCGACCTTTCTGTCCCCGACCACCACAAAACGCTCGGCCACTCCGGCCAATATCACAAAGACACCCCAGACCACCGTCCATAGCCGACGCCACCCCGGCGCTGCCATCATCCTGCCGCCAAACACTAGAACCCCCGACACCCCCCGAACCATCACCCTTCACCCCCAACCCGACCACCACCGTGGTCACCACCCGAAACACCAAACCGCCGTTACCCATCTCCGCCACCATCAACCAAACCACCACCCGACTATACCGCCGTCGCCAGCATCACCCCGCCATCTCTCCGGCAAACCAGAAAAGAGAAATCAAAATAAAACCCTAATCCTAGACTGACCTTGCCGGAGATGCGCCGTCGTAAGCTCTGCCGTAGATTAGTCGATTCCCCGTCGCCGATCCACCGAGCCCGACCTAGCGTCCAACCGCGCCCCGTCGATCGCCCTTGCCAGTCGAGTCCCCAAACCCCCGTTCCCTCTCCGCTCCTCCGTGAGCGGCGCGCCACCGCATGTTGCAAACCCTCACCGCCGCCGAAAACCCACCGTGCAGGACCGCTCCGCAGCCGCCACTAAGCGTCGACCTCCGCCCTCTTCCCCTCGCTCCAGCGCCATCCCCGCTCCACCTTCCTCTGCGCCTCACGTTTCCTTCTCCGCCGTGTAGAGGTGGCGCTGACTTCGTCCGGCGAGCCGCAGCTCCCTTCCGCGCGCACCGGCAGCCGCCGGTGAGACTTGTGTTGGCCTCCCGCACCCACGAGCACCGGCCTCACCCTCCGCCGCCATGTCGTGAACCGACGCCGGCGAACCCGTCGCGCCACTCCTTCTCTCCGCTCCCCAGCCTCTTCTCCGATCATCCTCTCTCTCTTCCTCCTTTCTCTTTTCTAAATTCGAAGAATAGCAGCAGTCAACCGACTGCTGCATTATTTTTTTAAGTATTGGGCTTTTTGCTGATATTTTTTTGTGTTTGGAAATTTTTGATTGTTTTCTTTTCTTTTAGTGATTATTATATTGTATTATTATTATTATTATAATTTTTTTTTTAATATTAATATTAATATTAATATTAATATTAATATTAATATTAATATTAATATTAATATTAATATTAATATTAATATTAATATTAATATTATTATTATCATTATTATTATTATTATTGTTAATACTATTATTATTAATATTATCATTATTACTACTGTTATTATTATTATTTTTGTTGTCCTGCTAAATTTACTAATTGCATTGTTATCATCATTTTAGAAAATTTTTAAAAATATTTTCTAGCAAATTTAAAAAGTAAATTTTGACTCTAAAATATTTTCTCGAGTTATATGTACGTAAATATATTTGACAAGTTATCTCTAAAATATTTTTTGAATTTTATGTAAATAAATATATTTGACGAATTATAGTTTTGGTCTTGAGTTAGCCTAAAAACATATTTTCTTTGGTATTTTTAATATACAGCTTTTGGCCTAGAAATTTAGTTTTAACCCTAAAAACACTTTTTAATTTTCTTTATATTTTTCTAAAAACTATTTTATCTTTAATAATTTTTAGCCTTTTGGAAATATTTATTTTGACTAATAGAATGTATTTTTATAAATATTTTATCATATATATTATTTTTCTAACTTCCTTCGATTTTTTTCCAGCCCGTGACTAAGCCCATTATTCCAATTTTCTTTGCCAATTCCAAACTACCTTATGTCCACCCTAACTAATTTGACCCTTCTAGACCCAATGGAACTGTCCGTGCCACCATCAGAGGTCTTCTTGTGTAGTTGTGACATCGAATGCAGATTTTGTGCCAGCATGACCATTGTACTACCGCGGGCGTCCTACCAGGCAAGACACCTTGCCATTTGCTGTTTATTTATTTTAGCTCATATTTTATGCATTATTTATTTTCTATATGCAAAATAAACTGTGATACATGGCATAACCTGTTAGAACTTACTGTTCATTTATATTCTGCTATGTATTATTTTTCTTACATATTAAACCTAGATTTAAGGAACCACCTTTGTGTGTTACATTCATGGCCTTGACACGTTGTACCACAAAGTTGTGTACCGTATGTAGAACACGGAAGTGTGTGATTGGCTGGCCATCAGTACGTACAAGCCGTGCGATAGGAATAACCGCTAATAGAAATTGCACGATTAGTTTGACTAAGCGGTTATAGAGGTTTACTGTTGTGGATACAACAGAGTAGGCATTGGGCGGGGCGGACAATTCCTTAGCGTATGGGCTTCGATACACTTCTTTTGTGACCCAGACTCTCCGCTGGAGATACGGGGTTGATGACTCATGATTACTGACAGCCACTGACGATTCTGCGAAATGTCATGCTCTTACTGATGGGGCCTCTGGTGTCCAAGGGGGACTATGCCGATCCTATTCAGCCAGGGTCCATGCGTAGGAAGGATTGTTCTTAACAACATTTCACTTAGATTGGTTAGACACCTTTATCCGTTAGGTACGAGTACTTTTGGTTTGGGTACTTGTATCTGACTGTGGCTTGGAACAATAACTTATCGCGGATTAGTTCATCACATCTTGTCCTTGTTTGGTTGTAGGTGTGACTTACTACTTCGATGAGAAGGTATTGAACCTTGTTGGGGTCCGGATACCATATTCGATTCTTAGCATGGAAAGATACGTCACCGTGAATTAGTTTACCATCTCCTGTCCTTGTTTGGTTGGGGGGATGGTACGCTCATTCAGTAGGTGCGTATTGGACCATGTTATAATTCGATTGACTTATTTATTTGAGCAATATTTATTCAGTTTATATGGCATTATATTATGTGTCTTGTTATGTCCCTCTGAGGACCTGGTTATCTCTCCAGGTGTGTGCTATTGTCTTTCGCAGGTGCTTTAGCTCTAGCCATGACCATCTCCATTTCTTCGAGGATGATTGCACTTGGAACGTCTTCGCTTCGCTCGCCAAAAAATCATTTCTTTTCTCATGTATTTTTACTTTACTTGTTGGTAGTGGATTTGTCTCCTCCCAACATATTGTATCAAGACAATTCTTTCTCGTTATATGACATCTTTATTTCATTTATTTTCGTGTGGATGAGATTAGTTATGGTTCTACTGTATTTTACAGCTTACGTATATTTATTATACGGCTGGCATGTCTACGTTCCTAGTCCTACGTATTTTGGGACTGGATCGTTACATGTTTTTGTGGTGGCCCATGCAGGTCAAGATAAATTGTTTGGTTACTTTACCGTACCAAGCAAGCCTGCGAATAGGATTAGAAGTCTAGGATCTCATCCACATACTGGACCACTTTCTTCAATCTACCGTTTGACTCATCGATTGCATCTTGTTTGATTCCTTCTATCATTATCCTTAACTTCCCTTCATGCTTGCTAGAGATTGACCCTATTTGTTTGCTGTCCCAAACACCATTAGTTAAATTCTTTTATGTTGGGTAGAATGCCTTGTGACCTAGAAATCCCTTGGTACTTGTAAAGTTTAGAGGGCCCTAACCCATCTAGTCAACCAAGGACTAGGACAAGAAGGCTATAGGACGACTGTATAGAGACCAACACGTGATATGACTTAGAATCATTCTGCTTTCTTTCAATCTTAATCTCTCGTGCCCATGTTTTTACCATTTTGACTAATGATGCTAATGTAGCCTAGTTTTTGCAAGCTTATTCTTTTATCAAAGCTTGTTTCAAGACATATGTTATTTGGGCATGTCCACTAATATATGGTCTAATCAGAACCAGTGCATGATGGTCTGATCAACCAAGTGCACTTTGGTTCTCTTTTATCTATCGTTCTACGTGGGTGGGTACATAGCTAAACTTGTCCTCTAGAATCCTATCTATGACTGCCTTGACAATTCTTTTGAATTATTCGGTCGCCTTTGAACCACGTATTCATATTCGATAACGCCTACTTCGAACTTCATATTGCTTTCGCCTTCATCTATTTTAGAAGGACGAGGGCGTTATTCTAGAACTTCCTCTAGCTTCCTATCGATTATGACCATACCGTATTATTTTTCTATGATCTAGATCGCAATTTCTTACGACATGATTTCGTGAAAATATTGTCATCGTTTTGATCCCCATCGATACCCACTTGTGTCTTCTCACCCCCTACTAATTCTTAATTTTGAGGACGAAATTCTTTTAAGTTGGGTAGGATGTAAAACCCCTAAATTTCGACTATTTTTTTATTATTAAATTTTGGTACTGATTTATTTTTTATTGTACGTCGTGTAGTCGTATTGTACGTCGCGTACGTAATTTTTATTTTTCGTAATTACTCGACGAGTGCGAATATTTGCGAGCGTACATATTCTTAGAAAAATATTTTTTTTCTTATTTTTATGGTTTAGTTTAGCTATCAAAATTTCCTAAATTTATGACTTTATTTATGAAAGGCCTTTTATTTAGAATAAATAATATTATCGTGCATACATATATTTCATAAATATTTTGCTAATTTATTTTAAATAAAAATGTAAATTTCGAGAATTATTAATATTAATAATTTATTAGTCAAAAAGGATATTTAAAAATATTAATGTAATTTTCAAAATTATTATTATTAATATTTTTAGGAAATATATTTCAAAATTATTGTGAAGATTTAAATCTTGATTTGAATTTATGGATTTTTTTAAATAGTAAATATTTGAAGTTTGATTTATCCCATTTGATTTTGAGCTAAAAATTTAATTAGATTTAAATTGGATTTATATTTGGATTTGGGTTTAAATTGATTTAAATTAAATTAGGAAATATCTAAATTGGGTTTAAAAGAATCCTAATTCTTATCCAATTGGGAATTCCCACATCCTATAAATAGGCAGGTACTCCTCCAACTTTTTTTTATTAATTCCTCCACAATTTTCTCCACCACAAATGTGCGTGCACCGTGTCAGTGTCCATAATCTTATTCCATCTTTTACATATACATAAATCTTTCCGTGTCGGACACACCCCGACATCAAATCCCTAACCTAGCCCTACTCTAAACCCCATCCCCGCTCGTGTCCTTCCTCTTACCACCGTCGATTCCTCAGCCATCACCACTACAACCGCTAAGATGCCCCGTTTTCATCGACAACCACCCATAGCCCCTGCTTCCTCTTGCTAGCCACCACCAGTACCAACCACATGTGTTATATTTACAAATTCCTACACCCTCATCGTGTCCGACACCCCGAACACGGGTACAATCCTCTTGTGTCCCGACCTTTCTGTCCCCGACCACCACAAAACGCTCGGCCACTCCGGCCAATATCACAAAGACACCCCAGACCACCGCCCTTGGCCGACGCCACCCCGGCGCTGCCATCGTCCTGCTGCCAAACACCAGAACCCCCGACACCCCCCGAACCATCATCCTTCACCACCAACCCGACCACCACCGTGGTCACCACCTAAAACACCAAACCTCAGTCACCCATCTCGGCTACCATCAACCAAACCACCACCCGACTATACCGCCGTCGCCAGCATCACCCCGCTATCTCTCCGGCAAACCAGAAAAGAGAAATCAAAATAAAACCCTAACCCTAGACTGACCTTGCCGGAGATGCGCCGCCGTAAGCTCCGCCGTAGATCAGCCGATTCCCCGTCGCCGATCCGCCGAGCCCGACCTAGCATCCAGCCGCGCCCCGTCGACCGCCATTTCCTGCAGAGTCCCCAAACCCCCGTGCCCTCTCCGCTCCTCCGCGAGCGGCGCGCCACCGCATGTCGCAAACCCTCACCGCCGCTGAAAACCCACCGCGCAGGACCGTTCCGCAGCCGCCACCAAGCGTCGACCTCCGTCCTCTTCCCCTCGCTCCCGCGCCATCGCCGCTCCACCCTCCTCTGCGCCTCACGTTTCCCTCTACGCCGTGTAGAGGTGGCACTGACTTCGACCGGCGAGCCGTCGCGCCCCTCAGCGCGCACCGGCAGTCGCCGGTGAGACTTGTGTTGGCCTCCCGCACCCATGAGCGCCGGCCTCACCCTCCGCGCCATGTCGCGAACCGCCGCCGGCGAACCCGTCGCACCGTCCCTTCTCTCCGCTCCCCAGCCTCTTCTCCGATCATCCTCTCTCTCTTCCTCCTTTCGCTTTTCTAAATTCGAAGAATAGCAGCAGTCAACCGACTGCTGCATTATTTTTTTAAGTATTGGGTTTTTTGCAGATATTTTTTTGTGTTTGGAAATTTTTGATTGTTTTCTTTTCTTTTAGTGATTTTTATATTGTATTATTATTATTGTTATAGATTTTTTATTAATATTATTATTGTTATTATTATTATTATTACTATTGTTAATACTATTATTATTAATATTATCATTATTACTACTGTTATTATTATTTTTTTTGTTGTCGTCCTAAATTTACTAATTGCATTATTATCATCATTTTAGAAAATTTTTACAAATATTTTCTAGCGAATTTAAAAAGTAAATTTTGACTCTAAAATATTTTCTCGAGTTATATGTACGTAAATATATTTGACAAGTTACCTCTAAAATATTTTTCAAATTTTATGTAAATAAATATATTTGACGAATTATAGTTTTGGCCTTGAGTTAGCCTAAAAACATATTATCTTTGGTATTTTTAATATACAGCTTTTGGCCCAAAAATTTAGTTTTAACCCTAAAAACACTTTTTAATTTTCTTTATATTTTTCTAAAAACTATTTTATCTTTAGTAATTTTTAGCCTTTTGGAAATATTTATTTTGACTAATAGAATGTATTTTTATAAATATTTTATCGTATATATTATTTTTCCAACTTCCTTCGATTTTCCTCCAGCCCGTGACTAAGCCCATTATTCCAATTCCCTTTGCCAATTCCAAACTACCTTATGTCCACCCTAACAAATTTGACCCTTCTGGACCTAATGGAACTGTCCGTGCCACCATTAGAGGTCTTCTTGTGTAGTTGTGACATCGAATGCAGATTTTGTGCCAGCATGATCATTGCACCGCCGCGGGCGTCCTACCAGGCAAGACACCTTGCCATTTGCTGTTTATTTATTTTAGCTCATATTTTATGCATTATTTATTTTCTTTATGCAAAATAAACTGTGATACATGGCATAACCTGTTAGAACTTACTGTTCATTTATATTCTGCTATGTATTATTTTTCTTACACATTAAACCTAGATTTAAGAGACCACCTTTGTGTGTTGCATTCATAGCCTTGACACGTTGTACCACGAAGTTGTGTGTCGCATGTAGAACACGAAAGTGCGTGATTGGCTGGCCACCAGTACGTACAAGCCGTGCGATAGGAATAACCGCTAATAGAAATTGCATGATTAGTTTGACTTAGCGGTTATAGAGGTTTACTGTTGTGGATACAACAGAGTAGGCATTGGGCGGGGAGGACAATTCCTTAGCGTCTGGGCTTCGATGCACTTCCCTTGTGACCCAGACTCTCTGCTGGAGATACAGGGTTGATGACCCATGATTACTAACGGCCACTGACGATTCTGCGGAACGTCATGCTCTTACTGATGGGGCCTCTGGTGCTCAAGGGGGACTATGCCGATCCTATTCAGCCAGGGTCCATGCGTAGGAAGGATTGTTCTTAACAACATTTCACTTAGATTGGTTAGGCACCTTTATCCGTTAGGTACGAGTACTTTTGGTTTGGGTACTTGTATCTGACCGTGGCTTGGAACAATAACTTGTCGCGAATTAGTTCGTCATATCTTGTCCTTGTTTGGTTGTAGGTGTGACTTACTACTTCGATGAGAAGGTATTGAACCTTGTTGGGGTCCGGATACCATATTGGATTCTTAGCATAGAAAGAAACGTCACCGTGAATTAGTTTACCATCTTCTGTCCTTGTTTGGTTGGGGGGATGGTACGCTCGTTCAGTAGGTGCGTATTGGACCATGTTATAATTTGATTGACTTATTTATTTGAGAAATATTTATTCAGTTTATATGGCATGATATTATGTGTCTTGTTACGTCCCTCTGAGGACCTGGTTATCTCTCCAGGTGTGTGCTATTGTCTTTCGCAGGTGCTTTAGCTCTAGCCGTGACCATCTCCATTTCTTCGAGGATGATTGCACTTGGATCGTCTTCGCTTCGCTCGCCAAAAAATATTTCTTTTCTCATGTATTTTCACTTTACTTGTTGGTAGTGGATTTGTCTCCTCCCAACATATTGTATCAAGATAATTCTTTCTCATTATATGACATATTTATTTCATTTATTTTTGTGTGGATGAGATTAGTTATGGTTCTACTGCATTTTATAGCCTACGTATATTTATTATACGGCTGGCATGTCTACGTTCCTAGTCCTACGTATTTTGGGACTGGGACGTTACAGCCTTGGCTCTCACATCTGGTGAAGAGGCTACCTTGGAGGGACAGAATCCTCCGATGACTCTGGTGACACCATACCAGCCAGGACAGTCGCAGCCTACTACGACTCCGACGATGGTGCGCCCAGAGATCGCATCACCCCCAGTTAGCCAGGCTGGGCAGACCACGACTGTGCCACCAGGAGGGAATGTACCACCACCACTGCCAACATTCCCTCAGCAGTTTCCACCATAATCGGGACCTCAGATGCCTCCGCCACCGACTGATGGGAGCCCTACTTTCCAGTTTATGTATGCTATGATGCAGGCTTAGTGGCAGCAGACTGAGCTGATGAGAAATACTATAATGGCAGTATTGGCTAGACCCCCACCTCTACCTCCGGCACCGGTACCAGCACTAGCACCAGCTCTGCATCCTTATGAATGCTCTATCAAGAACTTCATAGACATGAACCCCAAGGCCTTCAAAGGAACGAAGAAGCCACTAGAGGTGTCACAATGGCTCATTAGTACGGAGAAGCTACTGAAGGTATTCTTGTCACGCCCCAGAACCAGAATACTGGAGAGCGGGGGCGGACATAGCCAGCTACGTATATTGAAATGGAAACCACCTCGATATACGGTCACGGCTGTCTAGATATGTGAGGGTTTTCTACAAGCCAACAGTCTCTTAAGGTCATGAACAAGCCTAGTGTCTCAATCACAGGAAGTAAGTAAAGTCGCAAGATGTATGATCATTAAATATACAATAATAAGGTATCCCAAATATTACATATTCAGCTGATCATGAAGCTAGTCGTTACAAAATGTTAGGACTAGCTAGAGTTCAGTCATACATGATCAACCCTAGGATTTGTCAATCATGCTTACAGCCCGTAGGTAGACAGTAAGTAAAAGTGCATCGAGCTAACAGGTGCTCGTCGGCTAAACGCCTCAAAAGAATAATTTTACAATAAAGTGGGCAAGACAAAAAGGAAAACCCACTCTTGGCCCGGGTTCCGTCTAGTGTTCACCATTGGGCTGGAAGCTTGGTAAATCCTCGGGAGCTGCTCCGAAATCTGGCCACACAAAACCAGCTGGGTCAACCCCAGAAAGAGCAAGTGCCACAATGGGGCCATAAAATAAGAACAAAAGCCAGCAAATAACACAAGAAGGACTAATATTAAACAAGAGTTACGAAAACATGCCAGGATGATATACGACGAGATAACCATGGAACTATTCCGATAGCCAGGTTACAACCCGTAAAGCAAACAAGGACCGGGGTTGTAACCCTTCATCTGAACGGAACTTGGTTTCCCACCATTTATCGGCAAATAATAACGTAAGAAAATCAAGACAGAAAACAATCTTGTACGGGATCAAGACATAGCTAGACTGGTTATTCCTCATTCAATCAATCACAGCTAAGCAGATCCTACGGCTTACTACTTTAACTAACTAGGGTTATCACAGACCTAATTACTAACAAGATGCAGTGAGATTGTTCCACAGCCACAAGCCCTGCAGACCATCCAGGTTACCCAGAACGAAAAATTAGGGTTGAATTCAGGTGGGTACATTATCCATGAGACGCATGTACCCTTAGGTGACTTAGAGGGTGCAACACCTGACAGTGTGCTGGAAATGTGCCCTACACGACGGCAGGCTACAAATCCCTGGAGCGCCCAGGTAACGGGATTGCATGTAGCTGTGTCATCTCTTCATGACTACTGTGTTATTCTAGTTATTAGCCTTAATCCATTTTGGTAGGTACTCCTGACCGTGGTACTCAGGAGTCCCATCCTAGACATGATGCAAGACTGGACAAGTGGATTAGCAAGCAAGCAAGAAAGAACCACCCACGGTGTCAAGGCAGGTCAAGCTAGGTTATCAAGTCATGTCAAGTCAGGAGTGCGCCGCCACGGGCCACTATCAAGTTATCAAGATAAATCATGTCAGGTTGGTCATGTCAGGAGTGCACCACTACGGGTCACTGTCGTGTTATGCTAGTTCCTTGTCATAGCAAGCCATGTACAATAGTCATTACAAACATGTTAAGTAAAAATCAAGTTCATCACAAAAGGGGTCCAAGAGCCAAGCCTAAAGAAATAAAACCAAAGCTCCAAGAGCCAATGGTTAAGCAAGGGGTCAAGGGGCAGCATACGTGCAAAAGCACGCACGCAGGGAAGCTGCGTACGCACAAAAGCACGCACGCAAGGCTCGCTCAAGTCTGCGTACCATGGCACACTCAAGTCTGCGTACCAAGGCACACTCAAGAGAGCAGCGTACGTGAAAAGTCACGCACGTTCAAGGGAGCAGTGTACGTGAAAAGTCACGCACGCTAAGGGGAGCAGTGTACGTGAAAGTCACGCACACTCAAGGGAGCAATGTACGTGAAAAGTCACGCACGCTCAGGGGAGCAGTGTACGTGAAAGTCACGCACACTCAAGGGAGCAATGTACGTGAAAAGTCACGTACGCTCAGGGGAGCAGTGTACGTGAAAGTCACGCACACTCAAGGGAGCAATGTACGTAAAAAGTCACGTACGCTCAGGGGAGCAGTGTACGTGAAAGTCACGCACACTCAAGGGAGCAATGTACGTGAAAAGTCACGCACGCTCAGGAGAGCAGTGTACGTGAAAGTCACGCACACTCAAGGGAGCAATGTACGTGAAAAGTCACGCACGCTCAGGGGAGCAGTGTACGTGAAAGTCACGCACACTCAAGGGAGCAATGTACGTGAAAAGTCACGCACGCTCAAGGAGACACGCTTCCAACAGGAAGTGTACTCTAGTCTGTGTACGCAGCGCTAAAGAGCGCGCGCAGCTCAGTGTGCGTAAGCTAAACAGCTCTGCACACTGCTCACTGTCTTCTCCAAACAGCAAGAACACCATGGTTGAACTCAAGGCTACACAGCATCATAACTTGGCCATCCGAACTCCAAATCCGGATTTCCAAAGTTCCATCTTGGGTGAAATTGATTGCTCTTCCACATGGAAACATCAAAACCCATAAAAATCCAACTTAAGTAGATCAAAACCAAGCAAAACCGAAAATAGGGAAAACCTAGATCTAGAGCAATGGAGACTCCAAATCACAAAATGCCAAGAACTAATATTGATCACCATGTCCTAATCTAGCAAATGGACAAATAAAAGAGGGTTCTCATGTAGTGGCAAGATGCACTTGCCTAGGGTTGGGAGAGTTGTGTAGAGGAAGGAGAAGAAGAAGAAGAAGGAAATAAATGGTGGTGGTAATGAAGAGAGAGAGAGGTAGGTGGGGATAATAAAGAGGGAGAGTTGTGGTGGGGATGAGGGGTAGCATAGGCTAAGGTGATCCAATACCTATAAACCAACCAAACCGAACCAACCTAATAAAACCGAGCCATGCCAAAACCCAAAATACGAGAAATACCTAAATTCCACAAGTCTAGAAAAATAAAATACATGCCAAAATCCAGATACGAGTAAAAATATAAAATACGGGAAAATACAGAAATACGGAAAGTACGGGAAATGAGGGTGACAACTCTACCCACCTTAAAAGAATTCTGTCCTCGGAATTTAATCAAGGTGCTAGAGATTGTCACGACAAGCTACACTAAGCACAGGCAAGCTACACTAAGCAGTTCAATCATACAATCATACAATGCAAGCAAGGAAGGGAAAATATAAGGCATAAGAAAGATATTATACCTCACGAGTCAAACAGGTAGGGATATCGCGATCGAATATCGTCCTCACGCTCCCACGTTGACTCACCTAGAGAGTGATGATCCCAAGCAACACGGACTAATTTAATAGTCTTGTTCTTGAGTATCTTTTCCCTTCGGTCCAAAATAGACACGGGCCTCTCCTCATATGAAAGGTTGGTACCAACTACCAATTTCGAATGGTCTAGGATGTGGCTCGGGTCCGGAATATAGCATCGTAATTGGGACACATGGAATACATCATGTACCTCACTTAGCGACGGCGGAAGAGCGAGACGATATGATACATCTTCTACTCGCTCTAGAATATCGAACGACCCTATATACCTAGGACTAAGCTTTCCCCGTACGCCAAAGCGAATGACGCCGCGGTTAGGCGAGATCCTAAGGAATACATGGTCGCCGATAGCAAATTCTAAGGGACGCCGATGAGCATCGGCCCAATGGCGCTGGCGGTCCTGGGCAACTCGGAGGTGATCTTTGACCTTCCTGACCACTTCAATCGTCTGGTAAATCAACTCGGGTCCGAGCATCTGCCTCTCCTCGATATCATCCCATGCTAGCGGGGATCTGCACTTCCTGCCATAAAGAGCCTCGAAGGGTGCTATCTGGATACTGGCCTGATAGCTGTTGTTGTACGAGAATTCCACCAGGTGCAGATGATTCTCCCATGAACCACCGAAGTCAAGGGTACAGGATCTCAATATATCTTCAAGGGTCTGGATTGTGCGCTCTGATTGACCATCCGTCTGCGGGTGATAGGCTGAGCTGAATTGAAGGTGAGTCCCCAAATTCTTCTGCAAGTTGCGCCAAAAGTGTGATGTAAATCTTGAATCCCTGTCCGAGGTGATGCTGAGTGGCACACCGTGAAGCCTGACGATCTGCCTGAGATCTGGGCAATCCGGTCACGAAATCCATGGTTATATGTTCCCATTTCCATTCTGGGATCGGTAAAGGTTGAAGAAGTCCAACGGGCCTCTGATGTTCAGCTTTAACCTGTTGGCAAACCAAACACCAAGAGACAAACCGGGCTATCTTCCTCTTCATTCCATTCCACCAGAAATGCTGACGAATATCACGGTACATCTTCGTACCACCCGGATGAATAGAATATTGTGAACTGTGGGCTTCTGCCATGACTTCCTGTCTGATATCTCCACTGGACACACAAAGACGAGTGTCGTGCCGAAGTGTACCGTCTTCATGGATACATAACTCTGGCCTTCTTCCTGCTTCACACTCTGCTCTGAGTCGCTGGATCTTGGAATCTGCTGACTGCGCCATCCGGATCCTCTCAACTATGCTGGACTGAACCTGTAGACTGGCCATCAATGCCACACTGGTTGGAAGAACCACCTCAATTCCCATCTTCTGAAGATCTGCCAATAATTCTGGTTGCGCCGTCTAGAAATAAACTCCGGCTCTCCTGCTCAATGCATCTGCTACAACGTTGGCCTTCCCGGAATGATACTGCAAATCCATGTCATAGTCCACCAGTAGCTCGAGCCACCTTCTCTGCCGCATATTAAGGTCCTTCTGGGTGAAAACATACTTCAGGCTCTTATGATCAGTAAAGATCTCCACTCTATCTCCGTACAAGTAGTGTCTCCACAACTTCAAGGCAAACACTACCGCCGCCAATTCCAAGTCGTGGGTCGGGTAATTCTTCTCATGATCACGAAGTTGACGTGATGCATAAGATATTACCTTCCCATGCTGCATCAAGACACACCCCAATCCTCTGCCTGAAGCGTCGTAATAAACTGTAAATCCTTCGGTCCCATCTGGAAGGGTGAGAATGGGAGCCGTTATCAAACCTCGCTTCAACTTCTCAAATGATTCCTGACACTCTGCTGTCCAAACAAACGGCACATCCTTGCGGGTCAACTGGGTCATTGGCGCTGAAATCCTTACGAAATCTGAAATAAACTGCCGGTAGTAGCCGGCCAATCCAAGGAAGCTGCGAACCTCTGCCACTGAGCTGGGTACCGACCACGACTCGATTGCCACAATCTTCTGGAGGTCTACTTCCACTCCTCCTCGGGTAATGATGTGACCCAAGTACGAAATACGATCGAGCCAAAACTCGTATTTACTGAACTTGGCGTACAACTGATGCTTCCGAAGCGTCTGTAGGACGACTCTGAGATGCTGTTCATGCTCTGCTTCACTCTTGCTGTAGACCAGGATATCATCTAGGAACACGATCACAAATTGGTCCAAGTAAGGCATAAAAATGCGATTCATGAGGTCCATGAATACTGCCGGCGCATTGGTCACTACAAAGGGCATAACAAGGAACTCCCAATGTCCATACCTCGATCTGAATGCTGTCTTCGGGATGTCCTGCTCTCTGACTCTGATCTGGTGGTATCCCGACCGCAAGTCGATCTTCGAAAATACTGAAGCCCCTCTGAGCTGATCAAACAAGTCATCTATCCTCGGAAGAGGGTATCTGTTCTCGATTGTCACCGAATTCAAGGTTCGATAATCAATACATAGCCTGGACGTACCATCCTTCTTTTTCATAAGAAGCATCGGGGCTCCCCAAGGCGATCCACTTGCACGGATGAATCCCTTGGTCCTTAGTTCTTCAATTATCTTGTACAAAATCTTCAACTCTGAAGGCGCCATCCTGTAGACTCGCTCTGATACTGGTGCTGTCCCGAGAATCAAGTCTATAGTGAACTCGATCTTCCGCTCTAGCGACATCCCTGGAAGCTCTTCTGGAAAGACATCTAGAAACACTTCAACTATCCGGGGTAACTGTACTGCTGATACTGCCATCCGCAATGCTGGGGAAGATGGCTCTACCGCGCCTCTGGAAAACGAAAACTCTGGCTCGCCGGGGATACTAAAGACAACTCTGCCAATATGGCAGTCTATCCTAGCATACTGGCTCCTCAACCAATCTATGCCTAGGACTACATCATAGTCTGCCATAGGAAACTCTATAAATCTAGCGGGGAACTCCCTACCGCTAACTACGATCCGACACGAGGAAAACACTCGATCTACTCCTACAAGGCTATTACCAGTAAGTATATTGAGCCATACTGATAATGACTAGGGCTCCAATCCGATCCGTGTCGCGAATCGTGCAGACATAAATGAATACGATGCACCAGAATCAAATAATACAGACGCTGGAGAGGAGTTGACGAGAATAGTACCTGCCACTACCTCACCTGGTGCAACTTCTTATTCCATAGCCATCATCATGGCCTGACCTTGTCCTCTGGCTGCTGGTCCCCTCTGCTGAAAACCCCTCTACCTATTCTGGGTCTGAGCTTGGGCTTGTGCATACTGCTGGGGGTGCTATTGCTGGAATGCCTGAGACTGAGGCGGCAAGGACCTCGAAGACTGATACTGCTGCTGCTGAACTGGTGCTGGGGCCGGTCCTCTCATCGAAGAGCTAGAAGGGTTGGATGGTGATGAACCACCCCTATTCGGGCAAGCCCCTATCCTATGATCTGCTGCTCCACAAGCCAGGCATAATCCCTGCGCCCTGCGACAGTCTGCTACCACATGCCCTGGCTTCCCGCAATGAGAATATCCCATCGTGGAAGTCTGCTTCTGCTTCTGCTACTGCGGGTACGTCGGGGTCGAATACTGAACCGACGTTACTGAGGCCGCCCGCCTCGGAGTTCCAATGGTCAATCCCCTAGCTGTTGGGACTGGAGCTGATGACTGGTGCATCTGACTATGGGACCGCTTCCTGCTTCCGGTCCTATCCACGATCCTCTGGGAGGTGTACTCATGCCTCCTAGTTGCTCTCAAGACTGCATCGAACGTCTGGTGCTCGAACTGCTCAACCGCCAACAAAATCTCCAAATGCAGCCCCTGTTGGAATCGCTGGGCCCTATCGAGCTCGGTTGCCACCAAGGTGGGGGCAAACCTACTCAGCCTAGAAAACTCGGTCACGTAACTGTCGACCGTCCTGCCTCCTTGCTTCAAGTTGGTAAATCTGGTCTGCAGGTCGTACCGAGCCACAGCATCAAAGTACTTCGTCTGAAATCTCTCCCTAAATACTGCCCAAGCAATGGGTGCCACTAATCCCATGGCCTGCGCCGCCCACCAATTGCGAGCTAAATCCAACAACTACAGGCGTACCACCGCCACCTTCTCATTCTCAGGTGTCCTGGCTGCTTCCGGAACCACCTCGATATCCTGAAGCCATGCATCCGCGGCAATCGCATCCTCGCTGCCATCGAAGAAAGGAGGGTTCAATCGCTTGAAGCTGTTCGCTGCCTGGTTCTCTGGATGTCCGCCTCGGGTCAAAGCATCTTGAACTGTCTGGTGTAGGGCGTCACTTCGACGATCCTGGAAAGCTATCAAGGTTCTGATGAGGCCTACTAAGGTACCATCATCTGGCTCTACGGGCTGGACGGGCCGAACTGGTGACTCTCCTCTAGTAGGCACAACTCTGGAGGCTACTCCGGAATGCTGGGCTTGATCTCCGGGTTGCTGCTGTTCCACGAGAAATGCTCCACCTCGTCGATCGGTAGGACCAGGTACAGTGCCGCTGAAGAAGACGACACAGGGAACAATAAGGAAAGGACCAGGACAGATCAATGATATAAGCACAGGATCAGGACAAGAATCCAGGGATTCAGAAGATACGAACAGAGATCAAGGACGAGTACTGATTGAGACATCTATCTGGTAAACCCCCACACATCTTGATTTACAAGACCTGCATGGGCCACCACTTAAGCGATGTCACGCCCCAGAAGCAGAATACTGGAGAGCGGGGGCAGACATAGCCAGCTACGTATATTGAAATGGAAACCACTTCGATATACGGTCACGGCTGTCTAGATATGTGAGGGTTTTCTACAAGCCAACAGTCTCTTAAGGTCATGAACAAGCCTAGTATCTCAATCACAGCAAGTAAGTAAAGTCGCAAGATGTATGATCATTAAATATACAATAATAAGGCGTCCCAAATATTACATATTCAGCTGATAATGAAGCTAGTCGTTATAAAATGTTTGGACTAGCAAGAGTTCAGTCATACATGATCAACCCTAGGATTTGTCAATCATGCTTACAGCCCGTAGGCAGACAGTAAGTAAAAGTGCATCGAGCTAACAGGTGCTCGTCGGCTAAACGCCTCAAAAGAATAATTTTACAATAAAGTGGGCAAGACAAAAAGGAAAACCCACTCTTGGCCCGGGTTCCGTCTAGTGTTCACCATTGGGCTGGAAGCTTGGTAAATCTTCGGAAGCTGCTCCGAAATCTGGCCACACAAAACAGCTGGGTCAACCCCAGAAAGAGCAAGTGCCACAAGGGGGCCACGAAATAAGAACAAAAGCCAGCAAATAACACAAGAAGGACTAATATTAAACAAGAATTACAAAAAAATGCCAGGATGATATATGACGAGATAACCATGGAACTATTCCGATAGCCAGGTTACAACCTGTAAACCAAACAAGGACCGGGGTTGTAACCCTTCATCTGAACGGAACTTGGTTTCCTACCATTTATCGGTAAATAATAATGTAAGAAAATCAAGACAGAAAACAAACTTGTACGGGATCAAGACATAGCTAGACTGGTTATTCCTCATTCAATCAATCACGGCCAAGTAGATCCTACAGCTTACTACTTCAACTAACTAGGGTTATCACAGACCTAATTACTAACAAGATGCAGTGAGATTGTTCCACAGCTACAAGCCCTGCAGACCATCCAGGTTACCCAGAACGAAAGATTAGGGTTGAATTCAGGTGGGTACATTATCCATGAGACGCATGTACCCTTAGGTGACTTAGAGGGTGCAACACCTGACAGTGTGCTGGAAATGTGCCCTACACGACGGCAGGCTACAAATCCCTGGAGCGCCCAGGTAACGGGATTGCATGTAGCTGTGTCATCTCTTCATGACTACTGTGTTATTCTAGTTATTAGCCTTAATCCATTTTGGTAGGTACTCCTGACCGTGGTACTCAGGAGTCCCATCCTAGACATGATGCAAGACTGGACAAGTGGATTAGCAAGCAAGCAAGAAAGAACCACCCACGGTGTCAAGGCAGGTCAAGCTAGGTTATCAAGTCATGTCAAGTCAGGAGTGCGCCGCCACGGGCCACTATCAAGTTATCAAGATAAATCATGTCAGGTTGGTCATGTCAGGAGTGCACCACTACGGGTCACTGTCATGTTATGCTAGTTCCTTGTCATACCAAGCCATGTACAATAGTCATTACAAACATGTTAAGTAAAAATCAAGTTCATGACAAAAGGGGTCCAAGAGCCAAGCCTAAAGAAATAAAACCAAAGCTCCAAGAGCCAATGGTTAAGCAAGGGGTCAAGGGGCAGCATACGTGCAAAAGCACGCACGCAGGGAAGCTGCGTACGCACAAAAGCACGCACGCAAGGCTCGCTCAAGTCTGCGTACCAAGGCACACTCAAGTCTGCGTACCAAGGCACACTCAAGAGAGCAGCGTACGTGAAAAGTCACGCACGCTCAAGGGAGCAGTGTACGTGAAAACTCACGCACGCTAAGGGGAGCAGTGTACGTGAAAGTCACGCACACTCAAGGGAGCAATGTACGTAAAAAGTCACGCACGCTCAGGGGAGCAGTATACGTGAAAGTCACGCACACTCAAGGGAGCAATGTACGTAAAAAGTCACGCACGCTCAGGGGAGCAGCGTATGTGAAAGTCACGCACACTCAAGGGAGCAATGTACGTGAAAAGTCACGCACGCTCAGGGGAGCGGTGTACGTGAAATTCATGCACACTCAAGGGAGCAATGTACGTGAAAAGTCACGCACGCTCAGGGGAGCAGTGTACGTAAAAGTCACGCACACTCAAGGGAGCAATGTACGTAAAAAGTCACGCACGCTCAGGGGAGCAGTGTACGTGAAAGTCACGCACACTCAAGGGAGCAATGTACGTGAAAATTCGTGCACGCTCAAGGAGACACGCTTCCAACAGGAAGCGTACTTAAGTCTGCGTACGCAGCGCTAAAGAGCGCGCGCAGCTCAGTGTGCGTAAGCTAAACAGCTCTGTACACTACTCACTGTCTTCTCCAAACAGCAAGAACACCATGGTTGAACTCAAGGCTACACAGCATCATAACTTGGCCATCCGAACTCCAAATCCGGATTTCTAAAGTTCAATCTTAGGTGAAATTGAATGCTCTTCCACATGGAAACATCAAAACCCATAAAAATCCAACTTAAGTAGATCAAAACCAAGCAAAACCGAAAATAGAGAAAACCTAGATCTAGAGCAATGGAGACTCCAAATCACAAAATGCCAAGAACTAATGTTGATCACCATGTCCTAATCTAGCAAATGGACAAATAAAAGAGGGTTCTCATGTAGTGGCAAGATGCACTTGCCTAGGGTTGGGAGAGTTGTGTAGAGGAAGGAGAAGAAGAAGAAGGAAATAAATGGTGGTGGTAATGAAGAGAGAGAGAGAGGTAGGTGGGGATAATAAAGAGGGGGAGTTGTGGTGGGGATGAGGGGTAGCATAGGCTAAGGTGATCCAATACCTATAAACCAACCAAACCGAACCAACCCAATAAAACCGAGCCATGCCAAAACCCAAAATACGAGAAATACCGAAATTCCACAAGTCGAGAAAAATAAAATACATGTCAAAATCCAGATACGAGTAATAATACGAAATACGGGAAAATACGAAAAGTACGGAAAATAAGGGTGACAATTCTAGTTGCCAGCTCGAGATTGGATGACAGCAGTGGACCTACTATGCAACGCCCCAGTCCCAAAATACATAGGACCGAGTACGCGAACATGCCAGCTGCACATATACAAAGAATACTCAAATATATGGAATTCTCATATACATGCTTAGGCTGTATAATAAATCATCATATGAAAGAATAATATAATCTAATATCATCACAGCTCAACACAGAAGATAATAAAGTCCAGATAATAAATAAGTGTATCAAAAGATAGCCGAGTGAACATACTCACCCCAAACAGCTATAAAAATAGTCTCATAAGATCGGAGTCCAACCTTCACAAAATATAAAGAAAAAAGATGTAAAAATATCCACTAATGTCATAAATAAGGAATAAACTAGAAATCAGTAGGTACTGCCTCGTCCTCAATGTATGCATGATCCAAAGCCGCTCCGTACTCCTACGAAAAGTTGTCTAATCTTAGAGAGATAACTAGGTCCTCAGCAAGACATAACAAGATACAAGAAAACACCATGCCGTATAAGCTGTGATATACAATGTAAAACAAAAGGGGATGCATGCAAGAGGGTTCCTGACCAACCTACTATGAATATGCAGATGAGATACAATCCTTCGATGCATGAGACCCGGCTATAAATAGGATCTGCTATAGTTCCCACTTGGGCACCAGTGACCTAAGCGCATGACGTTCAAAAACGACAGTGGCCGACCTGAGAGGATAATCATACCCGTATCTCCAGCGGAGCTTTCAGGTTACAGGGAAACTGTAATCGAAGCCCATACGTCAGGTATTGTTCTCCCCATCCAATGCTTAGCATCATCATCTCAATGACTGATATGAACCTCTAGTAACTGCCAAGTCTTCGAGCATGCAATTCTACAGGCAGTTACTCCTATCCGTCGTACGCTCCATACGTATCGGTGGCCAGTCGACTACGCGGGTACGTGTCCTACATGTGACTCACAATATGTGGTAAAGCAAGTATAAAGTGTGTACGAAATATACCAATACCTCATCTACAATGGGTGGTCACTAGACTAAGTCAATGCAAGAGGAATAAGTAAAAGCAAAAAAAAAACGACCGATAGAGTCGCTTGTACCCAAGTGTGACTTGGACCTACAATTTTATAATATTAACAAATAAAAAGTACTGACAATAACAACTAAAAATAATAATATAATAATCACAGAGTAAGGTGGTAAGGTATCTTACCTAGTTGTACGAAGGTGGCAAGTCCAAGAACCATAATGTCAGCAAAAGAAATGTCACAATCTCCAAACAACTCCGGATGTTGACACAAACATCAAGAATGTGCTCGAAATAAGTGATATACCTAGGAAATGCCTGTCCAAAAGTCTAATTCTAGAATAGGGGCAAAATCATAATTTTGGGTCAAAACGATGTCCGTCGTTGGACCCGTTTTGCACCAAAATTCGTGCCAATGTCTACGGTCTCTAAAGTCGTCAAACTATATGTCTATGGATTCGGTTTGAGGAGACGAACCCGACGATATGTCCCCGCCAAAAAGGCGTTTCGATCAACCTTCTCAGAATCGGACCAAACATGGCTTATAGGACCAAAAAAATGATACGGTCCTACTGGCACAAGTTTTGCGTCGATCCAACGAACGTGCACGAATTTATGGCAAAGTTTGTAAAAGGTCGATACGGGGGTATCTTGAAGGATACGCACTGATTTCGTCGCACAAACGCAACGAAATCGAGCCCCGTCAGTTCCCACACGTCGACAACATCCATACGCGCCTTTCGATGTGTATAGTGCGTGAGACCACGTCGTCCGATTTGTCGGGGCTCATGCCGTATTGGGAAAAGTTTTCTAATTTCTATAGTTTTAAAACATCGTTTTTTGTCAAACTTTGTAACCAAATAACTTTCTACCTAATTAACGAAATTATGATCTACGAGTTGGGTTCTGCTTCCGATATGTTGTCTTCCTCTGTTTTCAATTTGTTTGTCGAAAATCCAAATATTCAGTTCATAATTTGGTTTCTAATTTGAGGGTTTGAACAGCCCTCATGCTCTGTTTTTCGAACAGAAAGTTATCAACTTTGAGGCAAGTTTTCGCTCGAACTACAGGGTTATGCTGAAATCCCTTTAGAGTGGTTCGTAGGCGGTTACACAAGCTTCCTAGAGAACTTTGCAGAGTTGAAAATAATCTAGTATATAAGGAGGAACTAAATAAAAAAGGGGAGTTCCTGGGAATCAGTTCTAAACCAAAATAGAGAACTCTCTGTTGCAGAGATCGACGGCGACGGTGCTCCGGCATCTCTGCTGTGGTAGACGGCGATCTGGTGATGTTCTCCCAGGTTAGGGTGTGCTCGGGGTCATCGTGCAAAGCTCACCGAAGAAAAATTTTATGGTTCGAAGGTTTTTATCCGATGGGTTCGAGTTTATATACTCGGATTTAAACTGGATTTAATTCGAATTTCCTATTGGGTTTAGATTAGAATTGAGACGTTTATACGGTAGATAATCCTATTAGGATCAATAAAAAATTTGATTAAATTTGGTGAAAGATTGAGGTGATTTCGAAATTTCAAAATCCTTGAGTCTGCTCCTCAACGTACGGGTTTTGGGGTCGGAGGAACTCCAAGTACTGTAGCAGTATATATATATATATATATATATATATATATATATATATATATATATATATATATATATATATATATATATATATTTATTTATTTATTTATTTTATTTTTTTTACTGAGACACCCTTTTATTCAACAAAACTACTGTCAAAAATACAAGGCAACTCCAAAAAACCAGCACAAACCCCATATCTCCCCTAGTGCGAGCACTTGATAAAAGCTTTACAAATTTGCCTATGGATCTCCTTAATCACCATTCCAGTAGAGTACCTATAACCTTCATAGCGCCACTTGTTCTGATTTTTCCATAACACCGAAAATGTAGCACCAACTGTAATCTGTTTTTGATGAAGTCACTTTCCCCGCCACCATCTATTCAACCGGTACATTAACGAAGAAACTCCTCGAGCTTGCACCTTGTATTCCTTCTGGAACATAAGCCAAACTTCTGAAGCCATCTCTTCCGTATGTAGGATGTGATCTATTGTTTCCTCTGAGCTCTGTTCACAACAGTGACACATCGAGGCCATGCTGAATCCAAGCTTAACAATGTTATCATCTGTTGGCAACTGATTATGAAGAACACGCCACAATAATATAGACCATTTGTATGGAAGACATGTTCCCCATATGTGAACAAAATGAGATATGATAGGCCAATGCTTCCGAGCTAAATCCCAGGCAGACGCCACTGTAAACCTTCCAAAAATTCTGCGCCACCACTAGCCTGAATCATCCACCGTAATCTGTTGATGGGCAAATTGTCTTCCCTCAATCAACCGCTTCCAAACATGAGTAGCATTAGAAGTCACTGTAACCTTACCGCAGGGATATGGGAACATTATTTAGCTTTAAAGAAAGAAACCCATAGGCTATCCTGTGTAGTGAACTTCCACCAAAGCTTGATTGTAAAGGCCTTCATCATGTCTTCCAATCTTTTAACTCCCAGCCCTCCTTCTTCCTTCGTGCGTGCAATGTAGTCCCAGCCCTACCATGTTCGTTTCGGAGCCCCTTGGAACGAGCCCCAAAAGAATTCACTGAAAAGAGCTTCAATGTGACGTAGCACGGATACTGGAGGGTTACACGCAGCCAGTGTATATATATATATATATATTTTTTTTTTTTTTTATATATATATATATTTTATATATATATATATATATATATATATATATATATAAAATATATATATATTTATATATATATACAACATTAGCTAGTGAAATAAATAGGTCAAAATGCCAAAAGAATTTTCTAAAAATATAAAAAAATATATCTAAAATACCCAACTATATTGTGGACTACTTTTATGATAGTATAATATACAAGCATATATAATACTGGTTTAATATAGAAATAGGTATAACAAACTTTTAAAGTACTATAATAATTAAAATAAAATATGAGGGTTTACAGTCTACCCAACGTAAATAAATTTCGTCCTCGAAATTAAAACTAACGTCAGGGGGTATGGAATGAAATACGAAATTAAGGGATCAACATGCAAGACGTACCATAGTTTTCGAACAAATGCGGGTAGCGATTCCGAATGTCGTCCTCGCGCTCTCAAGTAGACTCTCCTGGCGTGTGATGCTTCCATGCCACGTGAACCAACAGTATAGATTGGTTCCGCAACACCTTCAATCGGCGATCAAGGATGACTACCGGTTGCTTTTAGTACGACAAGCTCGGTCCAACGGTGATTTCGGAGTGATCGAGCACGTGACTGCTGTCTGCCACGTATCTCCTCAGTTGAGACACATGAAATACGTTATGTACTCCCTCTAACGACGGTGGCAATGCCCGTCTGTAGGTAACCTCTCCAATACATTTCAAGATATCGAAAGGGTCGATGTACCTTGGGCTCAACTTGCCATGTCCTCGATTCGAATCGTGCCTCTAGTGGGAGATATCTTCAAGAAAACATGGTCGCCTTACTTGAACTCCAAAGGTCGACAACGATTATCTGCCCACTATTTCTGTCGATCCTGCGCTGTTCGTAGGTGGTCTTGTACCTTCTTTACCTTCTCTATTGTGCTCAAAACCAACTTAATTCCCAATATCTGTCGCTCTTCGATGTCGCTCCAACAGACAGGAGATTGATACTTCCTACCATACAATGCTTCAAACGGAGCCATCTGGATGCTCGCTTGATAGCTATTGTTGTAGGAAAACTCTACAAGATGAAGGTGGTCTTCCCATGATCTGCCAAAGTCAAGCATACACGCTCTCAACATATCTTCTAGTGTCTGAATAGTGTGCTCTGACTGGCCGTCTATCTGTGATTGGTACGCCGGGCTAAACTTCAAATGCGTAACCAAACTTTCTTGTATAGTCCTCTAAAAGTGTGAGGTGAACCTCGAGTCACGGTCCGATACGATGCTAATTGGTACACCGTATAGCTTGCTTCATATACATATCCACTAAAACTTCTGTGGACTGTCCCACTCTAAAAGGTAAAAAATGGGCCGATTTGGTAAGTCTATCAATAATTACTTATACCGCATCTTGTCCACTAGGACTCCGAGGAAATCATGTGACGAAGTCCACCGTAATGTGCTTCCACTTCCACTCGGGAATATGTAGCAGCTGTAATAATCTGGCCATCCTCTGGTGCTCGGCCTTCACTTGTTGGCAAACCAAACACTTGGCCACGAAATGAGCTATCTTCCGCTTCATTCCGTGCCACCAATAATACCGTCCCAAGTCCCGGTACATCTTAGTTCCTCCGAGATAAATAGAGTAAGTCGAGCTGTGTGCTTCCTCCATCAACTCCTGCCGTAGCTCTCCATTAGGAGCATAAATACGATCACCACATCGTAATGTCCCATCGGGATGAATTTTTAATCCCATCTGCTCTCCTACTTTAGTCATCTCTCTAATCCGTCGAAATCTAGCATCCGTGGGCAATGTTGCCTTGATCCTATCTACTAGTGACGATTGCACTTGGTGATCGGCTAATACGCCATCTGCTGCAGGAAATACTACCTCAATACCTTGCTACTACAAATCTCTAATCAACTCTCTCTGCGTAGTCAAAAAGTATGACATGGGCTTACGGCTTAATACATCTGCCACGACATTAGCCTTGCCCGGATGATAATGTAGCTCGATCTCGTAATCCTACATCAACTCCAACCAACGTTATTGTTGCATATTCAACTCTTTTTGTGTGAACACGTACTTGAGGCTCTTATGATCAGTATAGATATCAACCTTCCTGCCGTACAAGTAGTGTCTCCATAGCTTCAAAACAAAGATAACCGCTGCGAGCTCTAGATCGTGGGTCAGATAATTCTTCTCATGCACCCTCAATTGTCTCGATGCGTATGCTACTACATGACCATGCTACATCAATACGCATCCTAATCCCTTTCTGGATGCATCACTATATATCACAAATCCTCCCGAGCCCGATTGTAGTGTCAAGATAGGTGCACTGGTCAAGCACTTCTTCAACTCGTCAAAAGCGGCTTAACACTCATCTGTCCATACAAACTCTTGATCCTTGCAAGTGAGTCGAGTCATAGGCCTATCTATTCGAGAGAAATCTTCTATGAACTTTCGATAATACCCCACAAGTCTAAGAAAACTTTTCACCTCGAAGCTGATGTAGGAGCGGGCCATGCCTTGACTGCTGTAATCTTCTTCGGATCTACTGATATACCGTCTCCAGTAACGATGTGTCCAAGAAATGATACTTCCTTTAGAAGGAACTCACACTTGCTAAGCTTCGCGTAAAGTCATTCGTTCCTCAATGTTCCCAAAATAATCTGTAGATGCTGCTCATGCTCCTCTTGACTCTTGGAGTAAATCAAAATATCATCTATAAAGACGACTACAAATTTGTCCAAGTACTAGTGAAAGATCTTGTTCATTAAATTTATGAAGACTACGGGAGCATTGGTCAAACCGAAAGGCATGACCAAGAACTCGTAGTGTCCATACCTCGATCGAAAAGCCGTCTTCGCAATGTCTTTCTTCCAAACCTTTAGTTGGTGATAGCCTGATCGTAAGTCAATCTTAGAGAATACTTTTGCTCTACTCAGTTGATCAAATAGATCGTCTATGCACGGCAAGGGGTACTTGTTCTTTACCGTCACTGCATTCAAAGCTCTGTAATCGATACACATGCGCACTGTCCCGTCTTTCTTTGGCACAAAAAGTACGGGTGCTCCTTATGGTAACGCACTGGCACGAAGAAAGCCTTTCTCTAATAAGTCATCAATCTGCGTCTTTATGTCTACCAACTACTTGGGTGCCAGACGATACACTCGAGGTGAAATAGGCTCGGCTCCGGGAATAAGCTCAATAGAAAAATCAATGTCTCGGTCAGGTGGAAGTCCTGGCAAATCTTCGGGGAATACATCCTCAAACTCAGTGATGACAGGGTGCTGAGGGGTATCCTGCATCATCATGTGAGTCCCCAATGTGGGTGCATCATAACTCTCTCCTTTTTTTTGGTGAACTCGAACTCTGTCATATTCGGAGGTCTAAAGACGATATTGCCCCTATGACAGTCTATGAGGGCAAAATGCGGGCTCAACCAGTCTATTCCGAGAATGACGTCGAATATAGGCATAAGGAATACAAGAAGTCACGCTTTCATCTCTCTACTACGTATCACTACAGGACAAAGTCTACAAACACTACTAACATGTACAACTCCTCCTCCAGTGAGGATTCTAACATTTTTAGATAAGGGTGTTGTGGGAATGCTGTGTCTAGTGGCAAAACTAGTGGCTATAAATGAATGAGTGGCTCCAGTATCAAATAATACAATGGCAAGAAATGAAGCAACTAAAACCATACTTGCTATGACCTCTGCCTCTGTCTCTATATCCACAACAGCAAGTGAGAATGCCTGCCAAAAATTTTGTCCTGTACTCTGAGATCTGGCTTTGTTGTACTGTGCGCCTGGCAATGGTGGACGAGGTGCTCCTGCTGCTGGTCGGGGAGATGGGGTGCTGAAGCTGTAGGCCCCATGGCCTAATGGTCATGTACTAATGCTATCTGCTCGGGGCAATCTCTGCCCAAGTGCTGTCCCGATCCACAATTCATATATAATCCCAAACGAAGTCGACAGTCATCTATGATTTGACCCTACTTTCTATGTAAGTGGCAATTGGGCTTCTGGTAGGGTGTAGTACTCTGCTGGTACTGTCATGTGGTCCTTCTGATAGGTCCTTCCTGAGTAGCTCGGGCTGGTGTAACTACTGGTGTATGGTGCCTCGATGTCTGCTGCTGTTCCTTATGAAGAATCTTCTCAGCACGAGCTTCTTCCAAGACAGCAAAATGGAAGACTCGAGACTCCGTAGTCGTATAAGACTTAAGATCTGGTACAAGCCTATGATGAAATCTTCTTGCCTTTTCTAATTCTGTCGGGATCAGTCCCGTACAAAATCTACTCAGGTGATTGAATTCTGAATCATACTCATCGACCGTCATAATTCCTTACTTCAGATGAAGGAATTGGTCGTATAGACCGTCTCGAACATGGATAGGAAAGAATCTCTTATTAAATGCATCATAGAACTGCTTCTAGGTGATCCCAATGCCTAATTGTCTCTCTTCTGCTTTTCACCAGTGGTGAGCATTATCTTCTAACAGTAGGTCCACTGCTGTGATCCAATCTCGAGCTGGCAACTGGGATGCCTTCAGTAGCTTCTTTGTACTAATAAGCCATTGTGACACCTCTAGTGGCTTCTCAGTTCCTCTGAAGGCCTTAGGGTTCATGTCTGTGAAATTCTTGATAGAGGATTCATAAGGATGCAGAGCTGGTACTGGTGCTGGTACTGGAGGTAGAGGTCTAGCCAAGGCTTCCATCACAGTCTGTCTCATCAGCTCAATCTGCTGCCATTAAGCCGGCATCATGGCGTACATAAACTGGGATGTAGGGCTCCCATAGATCGGTAGGGGAGGCATCTGAGGTCCCGACTGTGGTAGAAACTGCTGAGGGAATGGTGGTGGTAGAGGCAGTGGTACATTCCCTTCTGAAGGCACGGTAGTGGTCTGTCCAGCTTGGCTGACTAGGGGTGCCGCAATCTCTAGATGAGCCATCGCCGGCATCATAGTAGACTGCGACTGTCTTGCCTGGTATGGTGTCACTAGAGTCATTGGAGGATTCTGTCCCTCCGGGTAGTCTCTTCAACAGATGTGAGGGCCAAGGCACACTACAAAAATAACCCATTTTAGCGACGTCAAAAGACGTCGCTAAATAAGGAAAATCTGTCGCTAAAATAAATTTGCGACATATTTAGCGACAAAAATTGGGTGTCGCGTATAGGCATGTCGTAGATGACAATTTCGTCGCAGGACGTCGCTGTTTGCGACGGCATGATTAGTGTCGCAAGACGTCGCAAAATTAGCGACAGATAGCAACGTAAGGTTACGCCGCCGAAATAGCGACGTAGAGCGACCACGTTGCGATGCCATAACTTTATATATGATGACATGGCATGGCAGCCACGTGTGCACTTTAGCGACGCCTAGCGACAAATTTAGCGACGTCCGCTGACAGGTTGTCATTTCCCACGTCAGCAGTTTAGCGACGTCTAGCGACGTCACGTCACTAGTTAGCGACGTGTACGTTCCGTCGCTGTCCATCGCGGAACATCGCTATATGTTGCAGATATTATAAAAAAAATTTTAAAAAATATAATTGGTATTTTTGTTATGCTGTGTGTCTGTGTTTACAGTGTGTGTGAAGTGCAGTATTCGAACCATCGACAGTTTTGCTTACTGTTCTATGTTTTATCTTGGATAGAAAGAGCAACAGTTCAGGGTGCACTTCTCAGAGCTTCCTCTTCACGTCCTTCACCTTCTCGGGAACCTTTACGACATTCGGAGAAAGTAAAGGACGTAAAAATGAAGCACTCAGAAGTACACCCTGAACTGTTGCTCTTTCTATCCAAGATAAAACATACAACAGTAATCGAAACTGTCGATGGTTCCGAATACTGCATTTTATATTCAATGTAAACACAGACACACATCATCACAAAAATACACATTATATTTTTTAAAATTTTGGCAGCACCTCCTTTGTATATCAGATTATCGCTTATAACCCAGCGTAGGTATATTTGTCATCCCCGTCGCAGATATCACAAAGTAAATATCACAATAAAAATAGGAGGCAGTAGAAAGTAAATATCACAGACACACATCTCACAAACATCCAATAGAGTCAAATAAAAATGGAAGATGATAAAAGGTTTTCCACCAAGTGTATAAACGAAAGTGTACCAATAAACAATTTGCCCATAGGACCAATACATACAAGTCATAAAAAAATCAATAAAATTACTGCGGACCCCTGCCGTGCAACTGGGATAGAATGTTGTCATACTGCTCCTGGGTGAGCTGCACCGTAGGGGCAGTAGGAGGCAGTGTAATGTCTGGAGTCGGCGCCGTCGATGGACCGGAAGGACGTATCTGCTCCAGCTCTCGTAGTCGCTCACCATAAACAGCAAGGGTACTCATCACCCTCTCAGTACTCGCCTCAAGCGAAGCCAAAACCTGAGTGAGTGAGGCAGACATGCTCCTCTGCGATCCCTCCAGCTCGACCTATTTATGCTCTGTGCGCTGCGTAGACTCGGTGAGCATGTGCAAGCTGGCAGCTGTAGCCTAATGCAGACTCATCAGCTCCTGTATACTGCGCTCGACCACATCAAATCGTCCGGTGACGATCGGAGGGTAGGATCGTCGCTCGACCGCATCAGAAATCTGCTGCTGTAACTCGTAACGCAGCTCCTCGATTTGACGACGAACATCCTCAACTCATGACGACGCCTGCGAAGCCGGAGACTGTGCACTGACAGAGGGGGCCCGAGATGACTCTGAAGCCAAATATGCGCCGTAGGATCCCGTACCTTAGTACGTACCCTTCTGAAGACCGCCAATGGCGGTCATCCAGAGCTCGTCCGACGATGGAGCTATAGGCGGCTGGAAGGAAGTACCAGTCCCTCCCTCTGCTTGCGTACTAGCAGCAGCAGCAGCAGCAGCCGCCTCCTCCTGTAGCCGAACAAACTCGGCTTAGAACATGTTTGCTAACGTGTAAGTGTTTGCTAAAGTCTATATTGATATATATTTTCCTGTTTTCTAAATTATAGTAAATTAATATAAAGAATAGAACGTACATATGCCTGCGTCGCCCTCTCATCAATGAACTCCCCAGCCCTCCGATGGATGACCAGGAAGACGGTCACCATGTTCGGGTCCTCACCCTTTTTTACCTGTTAAAATATATTATCTATTATTAGTATTAAACATTCTATCGAACTATATATAAATTAATGTCCGTCATAGGAAACGTACCAGACGACGAAAATGCTCCGTCATCGGAATGGAGCCACCACACCACTTACCGGCGCTCGACCGCGCCACCTTGGCCTTGTCAGACCGCTCCTGGTACTTGGGCTCACGGAATCTAGCCTTCATCGCATCCCACTGATCTGGCGTGATCCAACCATGGATCGGCTTTTCGGAGCGATCACGACACTTCTGGTCGTGGATTGCATTACGGATGAGCTTGGCTGCGATGACAGAAAATTGGACCTCGATCCTCGTCGCCCGGTGTGGTGGATAGAAATAGGTCCTCTACAAGAAGTAAAATACAAAAGTTGTATAATATACACAAATGATTATTAAAATTTAAAAATAAATTTTTTTTTATCTTGAAGTGGGCGAACCAAAAGGCCTTCCTATCTGCGGGAGCATCTGAGTAGTTAATCCAAGGCCCACCATAGTTCTGCCTCAGAAATAGCCCCAGCTGTCTCTGTACTGCAGAAGGCCGATATCTATACAATAATAGTTTTTCATGAATATATATGTATATATAATTATTTAAGAAATATATATTAATTAATTAACTTACTTCATAGGCCCGTCCATCCAAATCTCTATACGCGTCTCGCCCGGGGGAGCGCATGGAGGGTCGCTCTCACCTCCTACCTGGGTAGAATCAGTCTTATCGCCGTCCTCCATATGCTCGGCGTCGGCTCCCCCCATAGAGCCGTCGACAGGAGGAATGCTGGACGGGGGATCAGGGATGCTGGACACGGGATCAGGAAGGCTGGACGACGAGGGAGGGGTCGCCAACCTGCTAGAACTGCCCTGTCCCGGTAATGGACCGGGAACAGAACGGTACACTGGCGTACTCGTAGATAAGGATGAGGGTACGGAACTGCCCTCTCCATCCCCAGGCCGAGGCTGACGGGACTGCCTAATGTATAATCCTCCACGTCGTCCTCCTGGGCTAGTCATACCTGATAATAACATATGACAATAAAACAAAAATACATATTTATATGATAGACATCATAGATTTTTGAAAAATATCATGGTCACAGATAAAAGTGTCACTAAAGTGTCACAGATTTATTATTACAAAAATACATATTTATATGATAGACATCACAGATTTTAATCCTCTTCTGAAAATTCATCTAGTTCGTTTTGCTCATCTTCTTCTTCTTCTTCCTCCTCTACATCTTCACTTTCATCTGCATCTTCCTCTTCAGATAACTCTACTTCTTCTACACAATTAGATGTGTAATGAGGAACTTCTATCGTGTCCACTTCTATAATATTTGTTACAAGAGGTAGTTCATCCTGTTGATAAGCTATATCGTCAACCTCAAAGGTATTTCTAGCTTTGGTCTTGCATACTGCCCACCAGTCCGACCTTGTTGTTCCTCGTTTAGGATAACTTGTGAAGTACACAAGCTGAGCCTGACTTGATAGGACAAATAGTTCATAGGCTTGATATTGACGCCGATAGTTTATATCAACAAGACCATGCTTGTCTACTTGACCTTCAATCGGATCGAACCAATCACACCTGAATAACACAATCTTAGCAGGCTCTATTCCATAACTATATGTCAGCTCCATGATCTCCCATAGCACGCCATAGAAATCGTTGCCCGTATCAACATCTTTGTAGTTCGAAGATCTGATACACAAACAGCTGTTTTTGGTGGAGTCAAGATCCACAAAGTTGCCTCTGATCGGGCAAGTTGTTGACTTGAACCTAAATCCATTAACACAGTAGCTTGGCCATATTTTTACAGCATAAATTGGTCCCTTGGCTAGCGTTCTAATAGACTCATTCTCAAGTCTTGCGTATGGACGATCGACCTAAATACCACGAAAGAAGCAGTTGAGTAATACATACACCTGAGCAGTCCTTAGCTCATCATCGTTCAGATATCTCTTCTTCATTTTACCCGGTGGCTTTCCTGGAGCATTGAATACCTTCAGTATTGTATCATTACTTTCATGATCTCCGTCGTCATTTTTGGAAGCTCTCGTTCTATTAGTTGCAACATGAGGCTTGAAATACATCGAACAAAAGTTTGTAATCTCCTCGAGAACATAGGCTTCACAAATAGAACCCTCGACCCGTGCCATTTTTTTCACCTTTCTTTTTAGATGATTCAAATGTCGCTCGAACAGGTACATCCATCGATATTCGACGGGTCCACCAACACGTGCCTCATAGGATAGATGAATCGGCAAATGCTCCATAGAGTCGAAGAATCCAGGAGGAAACACCCTCTATAGCTTGCATAGTATTACCGTAATGTCCTTCTCTTGCTTTTCTAGATGATCAACGAGCAATTTCTTAGAACAAAGATCCCTGAAGAATATGCTAAGCTCCGTCAATGGATCCCGAACTGCCTGCGGTAAGAATTCCCGAAATGCAATCGGAATTAACCTCTCCATGAATACGTGACAGTCATGGCTCTTCATACCCGTCAATTTGTTTTCCTTCGGATCGACACATCTTCTCAGATTTGACACATATCCGTCTGGAAATTTTAGGCCCTGGATCTACCGACAAAGTCTCACTTTATCCTCCTTGTCCAGCGAGAAAATTGACTTTGGCAGGAACTGTTTTCCATTCTGCTGTATCAAATGCAACGCAGGGCGTTTGTATATTTCTTCTAAGTCCAACCTGGCCTTGGGATTGCCTTTTATTTTTCCCTTTACGTCCATCACAGTATTAATTATGTTATCAAACACATTCTTTTCAATATGCATGACATCAAGATTATGTCTGATCAGATTGGTACTCCAGTATGGCAGATCCCAGAATATGCTTCTCTTTGTCCAGTTATGATCTCTACCAAATCCATCGCACTTGTACCCAGTTGTAGGATCTTCGATAGCACTTGGAAAATCTTTAACCTCCTCCCATATCGTAGCTCCGCACCACCTTGGCGGTTGATTACCCTTCTCTACAACGCCGGCATGGAATGCATTCCTGTTCCTTTTGAACGAATGATCTTTTGGCAGAAATTACCGATGACAATCAAAGAAGCACGGTTTTCCTCCGTGTTTCAAGCGGAAAGCGTTACTACGGTCCATGCAATACGGACATGAGAGATGGCCATGAGTGCTCCATCCAGATAACATACCATAGGCCGAAAAGTCGTTGATGGTCCACATAAGGGTTGCCTTCATCTGAAAATTCTGCTTCCTGGAAACATCGTACGTGTTAGTGCCTACTTCCCATAACTGATTCAACTCATCTATCAAAGGCCGTAAGTACACGTCAATGTTCCTCTTGGGATTGTTCGGACCAGGAATTATAACGGTTAGAAACATGTACTGAGTCTTCATGCACATCCAAGGCGATAGGTTATACGGAGTGACAATCACAGGCCAGTACGAATACTAGGATCCCGAAAGACCAAAAGGAGTAAAACCGTCAGAAGATAGTCCCAACCTGACATTACGCGAATCTGAAGCAAAATCAGGATACACTCGATCAAAGTGCTTCCACGCTTCTCTATCGGATGGGTGATCCAACACTCCTTCAATCTGTTCTCGCATGTGCCAACTCATATTTTCGGCCGTCTCTTTCACCATAAATAATCTTTGCAACCGCGGCGTTAAAGGCAAGTAGTGCATTGAATCGGTCGGTCTTCTTGCACCGATAGACCTTCCTGTACTAGTTGTCTTATAGTAATTAGCACCACAAAATCTGTACACATCTGCGTCCTTATCGTCTTTGTAGTACATCATGCACCCATTGCGATAGGAATCGATTTTTTCGTATCCCATCCAGAGCAATCTCACCATCCTTTTAGACCGATAGACGTCTTTAGGCAACTTAGCACCCGTCGGCAAGATCTCTATAATCAACTCTAACACTCGGTTGTAGCATTCTTGCGACATGTTAAAATCTGACTTAATGCTCAACAGTCTTGTAACCACCTCCAACGGTGAATGATCCTCACAACCAGGATACAATGGAGTCCTTGCATTCTCCAGCAACTCCATAAACTGTGCAGCATCGGCGTTCGGTGCCTCCTCAGGTGCATCATGAACGAAACTAGGCCCCGCAGCGTCGAAAACCATGTTCACGCACCCATCGTCGTATGTATGATTATCTGAAACAAAATTTGGTCCCGCATGCATATACGGCTCAACATAAGGCTCCGGCTCTGATGCTAAAGACACAAGTTCTCCGTTTGCGGTCCACTGATAGTAATTAGGCGTGAAACCCCTCGAGTACAAATGATATGTCACTTCCACTTCTGGATAATATTTTACGTTATGACATTTCACACACGGACACTTAATTTTGGTGTCGTCCATGTACTAAGGGAACACCTTAGCAAACTGCAGGAACTGCTCTACTCCCGCAATGTATTCATCCCGCACACCACACATATCATCAGGATGACGATTGTACATCTATGAACGATTCTGCAAGTAGTAATTCATATCCATTTGGAAATAATTCTGCAAAGATGGACACACATTATCCAATAGGCACAAATTCGTATATTATGTCTTATTATGGGATACACATTAGTAGCGGACAGTTACTAATAACAATGATATGCAATCTTGGTCAAACTAGGTTGTACTAAGTCAAACAAGGTCAAGCTAAGTCAAACAAAATCAAACAAGGTCAAACGAGGTCAAAGTAGGCCAAGGGTTGACCTATAGTCGACTTTGTCAACTCTTAGTCTAATCTAGGTCAGATGTTGACTCTACTTTGACTTTCAGTCAAAATAGTCAACCTTGGTCAAACAAGGTCAAATCTAAGTCAAATATCCTATTTCTAGTCATTACCTACCAAGGTACCCTTTACCTTATCGCTATTGGTATCCCAATACCAATACCTTATAATTCATATCTTACTAGGCCCTAACTAGCCCATACTAGCTAGCACACACCATTCAAGGCTATACAAGCCTAACCTATAATTCAAGTACCAATAATGACCAAAGTCAACTCAAGCTATCTCATACACACAAGTAATATCTTGGTGTCATTTGTTTAGTCTTAAAAAAATACAATCAACTAAAACTAGTACCAAGTAATGAGCAATAGTGAGTTACCAAAGCAAACTGATCAGACTAAAGAATGCCAATCAACTTGGAAAGATGGATACACTGTTGACCATTTAACAAACATGAAGACAACAACAACAAAAAATATTGTTAAACAACAATCATCAATAATGAAACTAGAACACATTCTCTACATTCATCACAATCAAGAAACCCTTACACTACAAACCTCCATAGTTGTTCAGAGATCAAAGGATGGATCAGTATCAATCTAGACAGTCAAATCTCGAAAATGAAGATGGCAAACCTCGGATATAAGCACTCAAAAGTATTGGCAAACCTAATGAACTAATTATACCAAGAATTGTGGATCGAAATAAGGTTTATAATATAATTGTGCATGCAAACCAAGATTTCCTCTATTATTCAAAACAAAGTGTTATTATTTTTTTCTAGATCAAACATTATGTTTATCAATGGTGCTAACCTGTGTGTGGGTATGGATGTATGGTACATGGCAGTTCAACAAATAGGTATGGACAAGTATAGGCTAGTGTGTCAAGTGTGTGTGTTTGGATGTGATACCATTTTGTGTCAATGGGGCAATGTGTGTGTGTATAGTACATGGTGCATATAGATAGGATGTATGTGATAGGTTTGCATATGTGTGTAATGTATATGGGACTGTTCTCATTTTGTGTATGTGTCAAAAATGGTTTAGACATAGGTGTGTGTCAAAAATGGTAGTTAGCTACTAGGGTATTGTGTGGTGGTACATGTGTGTGTGTGTATTTGTAACCTGGAAAAGTGTGTCAAATGAGGGGGTGTGTGTGTAGAGAGTGGACATGTAACAGGGAAAACAATGTGTTAACAGGGAAAAGCAGCTAGTGTAATGTATGTAATGAAATTCAGTGTTCATGTAGATGTGTATGGTACATGTGAACTCAGTGGTGTAAGCCATGCTCAGGAAAATGGTTCCCAGGTTTATGACAGTTCATTAACCCCAAACCAATCCAAAATTTATTTCGAAATCCCTATTTGTCCAATGTAAATCCTAACCATAGTAGCTAAAACACAGGTGAAAGTATTTAACATGAAAGTTAATCATCAAAATTAGTTTGAGAACAAGGAATTAAAATCAGAATTTAAACTAACAGGACTGTTCAGTCTAAATAGCCCATTCCTATATTCGAATCCAATATAGGAGGAGGAGTATGTGTGTGTGTCTGTGTGTCTGTGTGTGTGTGTGTGTGTGTGTCTGTGTCTGTGTGTGTGTGTCCGTGTGTGTATGTGTGTGTCTCTGTGTCTGTGTATGTGTGTGTGTGTCCATGTCCGTGTGTGTCCGTGTGTGTGTGTGTGTCCGTGGGAGAGGAGGAGGAGGAGGAGTTAGGTTAGGGTTTACCTGACGAAGAGGAGGAGGAGCTCGAGGAGGAGGAGGAGCACGACGGGGTAGGGGTCACCGGAGGAGAGTCGCCGGAGGAAATCGCGGGGGGGAGGGGGGGAGTCGCCGGAGGAGCTCGAGGAGGGGGAGAAAATTTGTAGAGGGGGAAAAAATTTTCGAATGTGGTGAAAAAAGAGCACAGCGTACCCTAAGCAAAATAGTTAGCGACGTCACTAGTCGACGTCGCTAACCGTCGCAAAATTTTTAATATAGGCGACATATTTTAATAATATATCGCTGGACGTCGCTATTCAGCGACGTATTGTATATAGTGTTGCTGAACGTCGCTATTCAGCGACGGTTTACGACATCAATAGAAGGGAGTCGCTATATTATATGTTTAGCGACGAAATTTTATTCCGTCGCTAAATAACGTCGCTAATAGAGCATATTTTAGTAGTGGCAGAAGTGCGTCCGCTTCTTAGATTCATACTGTTGGCATGAGGAAGAATATGACGATATTAGGAAAGGTTAGGTGTGTGGTAATTCAAATAATCAAAGGGATTCGAAAAGGAGTTTGGAAGTCAAGGGAAGTAGTAGTTCTGGATTAGATATTCCTATTTTTATATGCAGGATTGTTAGGCACAGTCATGTAACCCAACAATATTTTTATACCTGCATGGGACACCACAAAAACATGTAATGCCCAAGTCCCAAAATACATAGGACCTAGTACACGAACAAGCCAACTGCACATATACGAAGAGTACTCCAATATATGGAATTCTCGTATACATGCATAAGCTGTATAATAAATCATCATAGGCCATAATAATATAATATAATCTCATCACAGCTCAACGCAGAAGATAATAAAGTCCAGATAATAAATGAGTATATCAAAAGATAGCCGAGTGAACATACTCACTCCAAACATCTATAAAAATAGTCTCATAAGATCAAAGTCCAATTTCCACAAAATATAAAGAAAAAAGATGTAAAATTATCTACTAATGTCTCAAATAAGGAATAAACAAGAAATCAGTAGGTACCGCCTCGTCATCAATGTATGCAGGATCCAAAGCCGCTCTATACTCCTGCAGGAAGTTGTCTAATCCTGAAGAGATGACCAGATCCTTAGTGGGACGTAAAAAGATAAAAGAAAACACCATGTTGTATAAACTGTAATATACAATTTAAAAAAAAAAGGGATACATGCAAGAGGGTTCCTGACCAGTCTACTGTGAATATGAAGTTGAGATACAATCCTTCGATGCATGAGCCCTGGCTGTAAATAGGATCTGGTATAGTCCCCACATGGGTACCAGTGACCTAAGCATATGACGTTCAAAAACGACAGTGTCCAACCTGGGAGGATAATCATACCCGTATCTCCAGCGGAACATCCTGGTTCTAGGGGAAGTGTAATTGAAGCCCATACGTCAGGTATTGTTCTCCCCACCCAATGCCTAGTATCATCATCTCCATGACTGATATAAACCTCTAGTAACTGCCAAGTCTTCGAGCATGCAATTCTAATGGCAGTTACTCCTATCCGTCGTACGCTCCATACGTATCGGTGGCCAGCCGACTACGCGGGTACGTGTCCTACATGTGACTCATAACACGTGGTAAAGCAAGTGTCAAGACCGTACGAGATATACCAATACCTCATCTACAATGGGTAGTCACTAGACTAAGTCAATGCAAGAGGTATAAATAAAAGCAAGAAAAATGACCGATAGAGTCGCTTGCACCCAAGTGTGACTTGGACGCACAGTTTTATAATATCAACAAATAAGAAGTATTTACAATAACAATTGAAAATAAAAATATAATAATCACAGAGTAAGGTGGAAAGGTATCTTGCCTGGTGGTGCGAAGGTGGCAAGTCCAAGAACCACAATGTCAGCAAAAGAAATGTCACAATTTCCAAACAACTCCGGATGCTGAAATAAACATCAAGAACGTGCTCGAAATAAGTGATATATCTAGGAAATGCCTGTCCAAAAGTCTAATTCGAGAACAGGGGCAAAATTATAATTTCAGGTCAAAACGATATCCGCCGTTGGACCCATTTTACACCGAAACGCGTGCCAATATCTACGGTCTCTAAAATTGTCAAACTACATATCTACGGATCCGATTTGAGGAGACGAACCCAATCGTATGTCCAATTTTAGATTTTGATGAGCCGTGCACAAAGTCGTCCGTTAGGTCGGGTTGCGGGCCCGCCAAAAAGGCATTCTGATCAACCTTCTCAGAATCGGACCAAACTTGGCATATAGGACCAAAAAATGATACGGTCCTCCTGGTGTGTGTTTTGCATCGATCCGACGAACGTGCACGATGTTATGGCCATGTTTGCAAAAGGTCGATACAGGGGTATCTTGACGGATACATACTGATTTTGTCGCGCACACGCAACAAAATCTAGCCCCGTCAGTTTCTACATGTCGGCAACATCCATACGCGTCTTTCGATGCTTATAGTGCGCAACCACGTCGCCCGATTTGTCGGGACGCACGCCGTATCAAGAAAAGTTTTCTAATTTCTACAGTTTTAAAACATAGTTTTTCTCAAACTTTGTAACCAAATAACTTTTCTACCTAATTAACGAAATTAGGTTCTACGAGTTGGGTTATACTCTCGTATATGTTGTCTTCCTCTGTTTTCAATTGGTTCGTCGAAAATACTAATATCCAGTCCATAATTTGGTTTCCAAGTTGAGGGTTTGAACAGACCTCTTGCTCTGTTTTTCGAGCAGAAAGTTGTCAACTACGAGGCGAGTTTTTGCTCGAACTACAAGGTTATGATAAAATCCCTTTGGAGGGGTTCGTAGGTGGTTACACAGGCTTCCTAGGGAACTTCGTAGAGTTGAAAACGATCTAGTATATAAGGAGGAATTAAATCGAAAAGTGGAGTACCTGGGAATCGGTTCTGAACTAAAACAGAGAACTCTCTGTTGCAGAGATCGACGGCGACGACGCTCCGGCGTCCCCACGGTGGTCGATGGCGGTTGGGGATGTTCGCCCAGGTTAGGGTGTGCTCGGGACCGTCGCGCAAAGCTTACAGAAGAAAAATTTTAGGGTTCGAAGGTTTCTATCCGTTGGGTTCGAGTTTATATACTCGGCTTTAAACTGGATTTAACTTGAATTTCTTATTGGGTTTAGATTAGAATTGAGATGTTTATATGTAGATAATCCTATTAGGATCGATAAAAATTTTTGATTAAATTTGGTAAAAGATTGAGGTGATTTTGAAATTTCGAAATCCTTGAGTCTGCTCCTCAACGTGCGGGTTTTGGGGACGAGAAAACTCCAAGTACTGTAGCATCATATATATATATATATATATATATATATATATATATATATATATATATATATATAACATTAGCTAGTGAAATAAATAGGTTAAAATGCCAAAAGAATTTTCTAAAAAAAATCTAAAATTCCTAACTATATTGTGGATTACTTTTACGATAGTATAATATACAAGCATATATACATATATATTAACTAGAAAAAAACTACTGGTTTAATATAGAAATAGGTATAATAAACATTTAAATTACTAAAATAATTAAAATAAAATATGGGGGTTTACATACTATTAGAGGATAATGCCCACCACTGGTGGAAGACGCAAGAGAGACGATTAGGTACTGGGATCACCTGGAAGTTCTATGATCTATTCTATGAGATATTCTTCCCCATTTATATTTGAGACGGTCTTTACGACTAGTTCCTTCATCTGAAGCAAGAAAATATGACGGTTGATGAGTATGACTCTGAATTCAATCGCCTGAGTAGATTTGGTGCGAGACTGATCCCGACAGAATTAGAAAAGGCAAGGAGATTCCATCAGGGGCTTGCACCAGAGCTCAAGTCTTATATGACTACCCAGTCTCGAGTCTCCCATTCAGCTGTCTTGGAAGAAGCTCATGCTCAGAAGATTCTTCGCAAGGAGTAGCAGCAGATATCGAGACGCCATACACCAACAGTTGTACCGGCTAGAGCTACTCAGGTGGACCTATCAGGAGGCCTACAAGACAGTACCAGCAGAGGCCTTTACCTTATCAGAAGCCCGTTTGCCATTACTGCGAAAAGCAAGGACATCTCCAGAACGACTGCAGGACTTGTCTTAGATTGTGCTTTAGATGTGGATCCAACCAGAACATGCTTAAGGACTTTCCGGAGCAATAGGCAATAATATATACATGACAGAACCCGAGGCCTACAGTACCAGCACTTCCAACACCACGGCCAGTAGTAGGAGCACCTCGCCCACCATTGCCTCCTCAAGGCGTACAGTACAACAAGGACAGAGCTCAAGGTCCTGGACAGAATTATGGGCATGTATTCTTACTTGCTATTGAGGATATAAAGACAGAGGCGAAGGTCATATCAGGTATGGTTTTAGTTGCTAAATTTCCTGCCATTACATTGTTTGACACTGGAGCCACTCATTCATTCATAGCCACTAGTTTTTCCACTAGACACAGCATTTCCATCACATCCTTATCTAAAAATATCAGAATCCTCACTGGAGGAGGAGTTGTACCTGTTAGTGGCGTTTGTAGACATTGTCCTGTAGTGATATGTGGTAGGAAGATGAAAGCACGACTTCTTATATTTTCTATGTCGATATTCGATGTGGTTCTCGGAATGGACTAGTTGAGCTAGCATTTTGCTCTCATAGACTGCCATAGGAGCAGTATTGTCTTTCTTCTACCGAATATGACAGAGTTCGAGTTTACCAAAGAAGAAGGAGAGAGTTGTGATGTACCCACATTGGGGACTTACACGATGATGCAGGACACCCCTCAGCACCCTGTCATCTCTGAGTTCGAAGATGTATTCCCCGGGGATTTGTCAGGACTGTCGCCTGACCGAGACATCGAGTTTTCTATTAAGCTTATTCCGGGAGCCGAGCCTATTTCATCTCGAGTATATCGACTAGCACCGAAGGAGTTCGTAGAGATGAAGACATAGATTGACGACTTATTGGAGAAAGGCTTTATTCGTGCCCATAAACACTCACCATGTTTTTCATTCCAGTCATGTTAGTTTGAATATACGAACTTCTTGAGGAGTTTGATTATGGTTCTGTTGAGAGCTTCTGCCAGACCATTAGCCGATGGGTTATATGCCATCGAGGCCATGTTCTGAATCCGATTCTTGTCACAAAATCGATAGAAAGCGTGGCTTGCGAACTGCGGACCATTGTCATGAATAATCCTCCGGGGCAGTCCAAAACGGTTGATGACGTAATATTTTATGAAGCTAATCACGTTCAATGTCATCACCTCTGCAAGCGGAACAACTTCTGCCCATTTAGAGAAGTAATCAGTGATTGCAAGTATAAACCGATGCCCCCTAGACGACCGTGGGGTGATTGGCCCAATGATGTCCATTCCTCATGCTTCAAATGGCCAAGAAGCTACTGTCGGGTACAAGAATTCGGATGGCAGATGTATGAAATCTGTATGGATCTGGCAAGCCTTACACTTCTTTGCATAATCCACTACATCTGCTACCATTATGGGCCAGTAATAATCCATCCGGCGGAGACGATCTTACAATTTTGGGCCAGGTTGGTGAGCCCCGCAAGCGCCTCGTGAGCCTCGCGTAAGGCTTCTTTGGCTTCTGCATTTGACAGGAATCTTAATAGTATCCCATCGTAGGATCGTCGATATAACATTTTCGTCTTCGTATCATAGAAGAATCTGAGAGAGCGTCTTCTGATTGAAGTTGCTTCCTTCACATTATCTGGCAGAATTCTGTAGACTGCAAAGTCGATGAGCGGGCGTCTCCAGTCTTGTATGTCGTTGGTTATCTGGACAGAGTAAATTTTCCCCAGTTGAACATTGTTCTTGGGATAGACTAGCTCATGGCCTATCACGTCGACTAGATGATGAGCATCATTTGGAAGTGCTAAGGAAGCGGCGAGGCCTGCTAGGGCAGCGACTTCGATATTTTGGAGCCTAGGAACATGCTCTATAAAGAACCCATCTAAGGTTGCAATGATGGCAATTGCTGTATGATAGTAGGGAATCAGGTCTTCATTGTGAACCTCGTATGAACCTCGGATCTGGTTAACAACCAACTGCGAGTTACCATATGCTTCCAGGTACTTGATCCCCACTTCTTTTGCGAGTTGGAGTCCGATGACTAGAGCATTATATTCGTCTATGTTGTTTGAACGAGGTTCTTTAAGAGAATATATCCGATTGACCACCAATCCTGAGGGAGAAATTAATACTACCCTGACTCCAGCGACGATATCACCCTATGGCCCCGCTCTTGAAGTACCGTCAAAGAACATTCGTCAAATGGCGTCATGCGAAGTCATGTTTGAGGCGGCAACTTCGTCGAGGATTTCTTCATAAAATTTGGCTATTTCTGAGCCCGGATGGGCTGCTAAGAAGTCGGCCAGGGCTTGACCTTTGACAGCCTTCTGTGAAACAAAAACTATGTCGTATGGGTCTAAAAGTATCGCCCAGGTGGCCAGATGAGAACTGAGTGCGCCTGGCTTTGTCATGAGAACCCTGAGAGGATTAACCCGTGAAACAACATGGATGGTTTGCCCTGCCACATAGTATCGTGTTTTCTGAATGGCGAAGACTAGGGCAAGGCACTCCTTCTCTACAGCGGTGTACCTATGTTCCGGTCCTACCATCATCCGGATGAGATAGTAAATGTCTTGTTCATGTTCCCCGTCATTATTCTGTGCTAGCAAAGCGCCGATGGAGTGTTCCATCGCCCGTACATATAGCAGAAATGGCTTTCCGACGACCGGGGCTACCAGAACTGGCAGATTCGTCAGGTACTCCTTAATGTCATCAAGGGTAAGCTGACATTCCTCGTTCCATACGAAAGAGACACATTTCCTCATGTGTTGAGTGAATGGTTGACATCGCCCTGAGAGGATATATATAAACCTCTTGATATAGGCCAGTCTTCCCTGAAGGCCGCGGAGTTCACGGAGGTTCTTCGGTGGACTCATCTCCAGGATTGCTTTTGTTTTGTCGGGATCTATGTGAATGCCCCGGGAAGTAATGACAAAGCCCAAGAACTTCCCGCTGGACACGCCCAGGAAAGACTTGGTGGGATTCATATTCAGGTTATGCGCTCGCATGCGGTTGAACACTGTTCTTAAATCATGTAAGTGATCATTTTTGGAGCGACTTTTGACGGCGATGTCATCAACGTAACACTCTACCGTCTTGCGCAAATGATATCTGAAGATGACGCTCATAGCACATTGATATAGCACCGACGTTCTTCAGGCCAAAGGGCATGACCATATAACAATACACGCCGATCGGTGTTCGAAATGACGTATGCTTCTCATCATCAGGAGACATTTTGATTTGATTGTATCCTAAAAAGCTAACCATAAAGGACATGTGCTCGAAGCCATACGTATTGTCGATTATTTTGTTAGTTATCGGAAAAGGGAATTCAACCTTGGGGTATGGCGCATTCAGATTGTAGAAATTGATGCAAATCCGGATCTTTCTGTTCTTCTTGATGACAGGTACAATGTTGGCTACCCAGTCTGGGTGCTTCTCTTTAAGGATGAAACCGCTAGCTATAAGTTTACTTCTGCATCAATAGAGTTTATGATGTCTGGACGAAACTGCCGCTGTTGTTGTTTGACTAGTTTTGCGTCCGGATGAATATTGAGCTTATGAAGTGCGATCTCGGGATTTAACCCGGGTATGTCTTTATAGCTCCAGGCAAAGACATTAATGTATTCTTTGACGAGTTGCAACAAAGACTCCTGCTCGCTGTCTGTCAGGCTTTTACTGATAAAGATTGGCTTTGGAGAGGATTCATCACCGAGGTTAACTTGTATGACCTCGTCTTCAGTGGGAGGATCACGAAGTTCAAAGCGTTTCTCCCATTATGCATCTAGTTGCTGGACCCACGGCTCCAACTCAAGTGGTTCGAGTAGATCTTCGTCTTCCTCTTCGATATCAGCGGATGTTATGTTGACAGATAATGTCTGCCTGAATGTATCTCCAATGCTGTCATCGGAGTCGTAAGTGGGTGACTCGGACGAATGAGAGTGCCACTCGCATTCTTCATCAGAGCTCTCGGGCGTTGTTGCTGGTGTAACATACCCGAGGCCGTGTCTGGATTTGCCGTAATAATCTCGAGGTTTTCAAGACGGAGTTGAGAGCTGCAGAGGCGATCGTCGACTGCTGCTGTAATTCAGACCTGGGGTAGCCTCCATGTCATACCCGTGCTTTTACATGAAGTACTTGGCCTGAGGACTATACAGGTAGAGCGGTAGCCTTGCAGTATCGGGTTCGAGATAAAACTCTCGAGGCATGAAGGGTTGAGGACCTTATTTTTGGCCAAAGATGATCGTGTGATCCCCTTCTCTTCTACCTGGGACTAGGAAGTAGGCATCTTTAGTGGGAGCAAGTCGGTTCGTGGTATGGACGGTTGTTACCTGTTTGTGCAGGTTAATGTCCCGACCGAGTCCCATGATATACATCTGATTGAGTTTATTACACTCAGGGAAGTTCAATGGCAGCCTCTTATTGATGAAATAAGGAATTTTGTCAACATGGATTACATCATTAGGAGAGGGGCTATCCACCTGTGCAACCAGGTACTTGGCGAGTTCTACATCCTCTTCGGCTACTACCTGTGTGATCGGAGGTCGGGATGCTGTCTTGGGCAACTTGATCACCAAGGGTTCAGCTTGTGGTATCGGCTTGCCTGAGGATGCCGAATCAACACTTGGTTGTCGGCTCGTCTTGGAAAGACGGATGAAAATTGGCTCGACTAGGGACTTTGTGTCTTCCGGTTGCCTTTGAGTAGATTTTGGCAATCAGATCACCATCGATGTCATAGAATGCCTCGCATCTTCCTATTGCCTTTGACTAGATTTTGGCAATCGGATCACCATCGGCCCTACAACGGGTTTTGGCTCCTAGTTGGATCTTGGGAGCCGGATGACCCTCAGTTCCAACTGTAGAGGTGAGGCAGGAGAACTGGACACCTCTTTGTGCACAGCTGCGATAAGGGGTGCGGCTTTGCTTGGTCTACGGGCCTGGAGATGAATTTCTAAGGGTTTCTTTGTCCATGTGATGGGTTCTAGTTCGTTAGTTTTGTGTTTCTTGGATTCATCATATAGATAAGCCTCCGAAGAGTAATAAGGTTCAACCCCTTTGATGGGATCGATGTTGGCGAATTCAGCCTTCACGAAGCCATACTTACTGACATACTTGAAGCACTGGTGAAGTGTGGATGGCACTATCATATAGTCATGTATCCATGGACGTCCTAGGAAGATGTTGTAGAAGGTGTCTGCATCTATGACGTAGTAGGTAACCTCCGTCTTTAGGTCGCCAATCTGACATTTCAATCAGATTTTCCCTAGGGGATAACTCCTTTCCGAGTTGAAACCGCTAATGGCAGTGTTGGTCGTCGCTGGCCGGTGCATAGGGATGCCAAGAACTTGAAGTAAGCTTTTCAGGGTGATGCTTATCGACGAGCCAGGGACGATATACATCCGATCCACCTTGATGTCGCCTATGTATCCAGTGTAGTACAAGGGGCGATCATGCATGTTGGTCTTGATCAACATGTCCTGTGGAGTAAATATGATATTGGGCATTGCATTTGTGCCATCGCTGCCCTGTAGATCTGCTGATAAGTCTTCCTCTGGAGGCTTGACCTGGGCTAAGTAGGCGTCAGCATTTTGGAGTGCTTCGCTCAATGTGACACGAAGATCCTTGGAGAACCTTAGGAGCTCGTATAACGACAACTTTGCCAGCGTATTATTCGACTGTGCTAATATATCAAAGTTGTAAGGTCTCTCCAGCCCCTGAGGTACATCGTTATGTAGTGGCCTGTCGAAGCGAGTTTCCTTTGGCTTGGACTTATCTGCCAGTGGAGGCTGAGATGGCCTTGGAACATCAGAGGGAGGCAACGTTGCCAGCAGAGGATCTTCGACTGAGCTGCCCATTGTAGGCTGGACTTGTGTCCCAGATCGGGTTACAACGGCTGCCGCTTCTTCCACATTGACTGAAATTATGTGACAGGATCTGGACTTCCTGCCCTTCTTCTCTTTGGTAGGAGATGACACCGCTTGGGTAACTTCGGACACTAAGTCCGGATGCACGCTCATGATCTCTCCTCGCAATGTGGTGAGAGTTTCCAATCCAGATGTCTGGTTCCGGATGGATGGAAGATTGGTACCCTCCATCGTTGCCCAAGGGACAGGTATTACCCCGTCTGGAGTGCTTGTTGGAGGGAAACCGCCGAACTGAATTGATACCATTGTAGAAGCACAAAAATTTCAGGCGCATCAACTACCCAAGTCAACATGCGCCAAGAATATCATAAAATAGTAAAAGAGTAGCAGCATAAATGGGCTTTTTATTTCATAAAAGTCTGTTACAAGAAGACTCTTTTTACATAAAAGACTCTCTTTACGAAGAAGAAATCAAAATGCCTAAAGCTACGCTTCATCCACGCGTGTCTCAGTCAGGCGCATCTCTTTGGCGTCTCAGTCAGGCGTATCTCTTCATCGTTTTAGCTAGGCTCATCTCTTCGGCTTCTCAATCAAGCACATCTCTTCAACGTCTAAGTCTGGCATATGCGCCCTACTTCGACCCGATCAAGTGCTTCGGCTAATGAAGCAGTTATTGAGCATAACAAGAGCGGGCGATCAATCCCACTCTAGCGGGAGGAAGAGCTCTCCAAAGCCCAAGAAAGAGAAGAGCACCGCAATTCCGATCTGGGGCTCTTCCAGCATAACGAAGATGGGACTCGAACGTCCCGATCTTTGGATGCAACAGGCACCTTCGGACTGTATCAGGACACCGTGATCTCGACTTTTGGATATAACAGTCACCTTCATGAGTGTGTACAAAGACAACTCGACACATCTTCACCATTAGGAGCGTCTTGTCAATGGAATGTACTCGAGCGAAGAAGTTCATCTCCATTCGGGAAGACATGAGAGAACGAGAAACAAACTCTCTCCTTGCTACTATTTATAGGCCGGACAAATCAAACCCATGCGCCAAGTGGCTGGCTCTCCGAATTTCGTGCAATGAATTTGCATTCATAGTGATGAACCTATCCCTTTGAAATCATCCCAGTCAACATGCACAATCAAAACATTAGGAACCCAACAGTCGGACCAATGAAGATACGCCATACAACAGACGTGCCGGTCAGATCCCGCGCTTCATACATACGCGCCCATCAGTACCAAGCGCTTTGTAAGGATGCACCCCATGCATCCCTATGCGCCTAGTAGAACGCAGAGCAATGCGCCCACTCAAAAGCTTATCACCCATCAAAAAGCATTAAATGCTGAAGTCTGAGATGACAACAGCCATGCCACGATGACAGTACGACAGCAACTTTTGTAGTAAACGAAGTACCACTGACGTCAGCGTCATCATTACTCTCCTTTGTCGGTTACATGCCACGTGGCCGACCAACCACTCGTATGCGCCCAAAGATTTGCACGCGCCTCAAAAGCCATGCACCTCTGACTTACTTCTGATCACAGAAGTCAAGTCGCTGTATGTGCCTCCCCAGCCATGTGACCAAAATATGTGCCTCAAAAGCCATGCTCCCAAACTGGTTCGTGATTCCTAAAGATTACGAGCTAAATCTCCTCTTGCGCCGGATCCCAAGCGTAGCTCATCAGATCCCTCTCCACCAAATTTGAGATCTTTGAGCCATGGGCATACGCCACATGTCCTTCGACTCAGTTCAGTCCACGAAGGGGTGCTAACCACCCATGATCTCAGCAACCGATGAATCCTCTCAGTCTCCACGTGTCAGCTCTTCCGCAGCACCACAGGCGCAACAGGAAAGATTCAATCCCTAAATCAGGGTGCATCAACCATGCGCCCCCGCCAGCATCATCCACGTGGCATTCCTACGACCAGGCGCATCCGACATATGCGCACATGAGCAGCCCAACCTGCTACTTATAAATAGAGGGATCATTTCCTTCTTCCACACACACACAGAGACAATGACAGAAAACGAGACCATCAGAGTTACAGAGACGCACGTCTACTCATAGAGATCGAAAGAGACACTCAACGTCTTTTTCCCCTCCGCAAGCTCCGGCATCCAGAGCAACCCAGACCTTCAGAGAATCTAAAATCATTGTCAGATCGTCAACGGAGTCAACGTATTACCACTCGCTCCATCGACACAAGTACCCAGATAAAAACAAAAGTGTACACCAAGGACTACGTCTAAGTCCTACATTCTAACACTGTTCTGTTTGTGATTGAAATTCTAATTAAAAGATTTTAATGGCAAACAAGTTGGCGACACTGCTGGGGACATCTTTTTCCTCCGATGAGAAAGTTGTGTCACAATCTGGCAACGTGAAGGTGGGCTTCTCCCACAAGACACTAGTGGTACGCCTTGATCAACAGGCGTATGCGGAGTTTATATCTGAAGGAAGAGCAAGTCCTTCGAAGCGGCTGTCGAAGCCGAAGAAGACTCGCCAAGCCTGGGTGCGCAAGGTGGAGGCCCCCGGCACCATCACTAAAGGGGATGCGCCGATGCAGCCTTCCCTTCTTGCTGACTTCCTCAGCATCCAGTATGTGCCTACGGGTGCAGCACATCTCTCAGGAAAACATGGTGCCGACCACATTTCCCAACCATCTCCCTCTCAGTCAAGAAAGATTCACCGATGGAGTAGGGGTGCATCTAACGCCCTGCGTATGAACTCTGGTGCGTCGCAGAAGTCCTCTGTCTTTGACAGACTCACTCGCTGTCATGGCGAGAATAATTTGGACTCTGAGTACTATGCACCCCAGCAGGCTGGTACGAAGAAGTCTAAGGCGGCACGGGCCATGCGCCTCAAACGTGCTATGCCAACGGCAAACCAGAAGCATGCACTCACAATCATGCACGCTGCTGATGGTAAGATGTACAAAGTTGACTCAGGTGCTTCTGTGCCAGAAACGATTCGACCGTCAAAGTCATTGTCTCACTTGGGCGCATCTGCTGCGATCACAACCAATTCGTGCAAGGCAAATTCTGTGGTCTTGAACCCCTGCGCCTATATTGGTTGTGTGTCTGAGGCTGGTTCAAGTCGCTATAAATATGGTTATCCCACTATTGATCTGGGCGCGCCTTATGCGCTGGCGTAACATTCATTTGATCACCCTGGCACTTGTCTTTGCCATGCGCCTGATGGAGGTGAAAAGGTGGGACTCTCCTCCAATGATTTGCGTAATGTGATCATTCACAAACGCCGATTAGGTGAGCCGACCGACAAGCACAATGCACCCCTCACAGGGCACACCTGTGCTGTGGTCACCATCAACTTTTGCTGTAAGACAGCAGTTCTACCACAAAGGCAGTCTGTATTCCAGTGACTGCAATCGTCAACACCCCTCCGACGTTGCCTCGGGAAGAAGGTGTCGATTGAAGAAGAGCCGGAGCTAAAGGTTGCTTCTTGCAACATAGTCTCTAACTCCTCATCAACCCGAAAAGCGACTAGCAACTCCTCGTCCTCATCCAAGAGCCAGCCAAGGAAGACCAAGGTGATTGTCCCGTCCTCAGGAGTGTTTGAAGGCACCCGGGCGAGGAAGAAGATTTCAGAAGAAGTAATAGCTGGGGGTAGTCAAGCCTTTGTTGATCCTCCTCCCGAAGATGAGGATATCCTCTAGAGCATAACTGAGGGTAGTCAGGATGAAACTCCAGGAGAAGCGACTCTTCTAGAAGAGAGCGAGGTTGAATGTGAAGCTTCAACCGATCCATCCACTTCCAGTCACGTTATGACAGTATACATGACAGGAGGTGGTAATACGGAGTCTGATGCTCCGCCAGTAGACCTTGTTCAATGCGTGGATACTTTGGAGAGGGGACTCAAAACCCTCTCTACCTCCATACAAATACTGACTCAAACAGTGTTTGAGATACAGTCAGCTTTGGCCAGGGCACCTTCCATCAATCCTGACCCAGGAGCCAACGGGGAATCAAGTGTGCCCCTTCAATGGACATCCTTAAATACCGATTCTCGCGAAGCACCTCGAGTATCGGAACCTTTGAATGTACAACTCCAGGCTGTTCCACCTTCTCTGACTCCCAATTCCATAGAAGACGTGGTTGAGATGATCAGGGACTTGCGTGAACGCTTCGAGTGAAAGAACAGACAGGAGGAGTGCTAGAAGATGGGGATCCCGCAACCAAACCCCCTCGAATGGAACAAAGTGGTCTATCCTCCTAAGTATAAACCACAAACATTAACACCATACAACGGAATGGACTCTCGGTGCCGTTATCTGACATACTTCCAGTCTCAAACAGGACATCTCCCGAAGGAAGATGCGCTACTCACCAGCCTGTTTGTCGGGGAATTAAAATGAGTGGCTTACGACTGGTACTGCAGTCTCCCGGACAACTCCATATCCTCCTTTGATGACTTGACATGCCTCTTCCTCGATCTTTTCAATGACGGAAGGAGAGACATAATGATGGCGTCCCTTATAGAAGTACGTCAGACGAAAAAAGAGACCGTTCGAGCATTCATCGACCGATTCTGACAAGCCTGCTTGAGACTGCCCCCCGCGTATGCCAGAACATGCACTCCTTTCCTCTTGCAGCATGAACATGCTTCTTGCAGTTAAGCTCTGGCTAAACTCTACTCTTCCTCCAGACTGGAGCTCATTGATTATTGAGGTCGAAGCAGCTGAAAAGAAGGCATGCAATTCTCGCCTTTTGGGAGTCAGTTTTCCTACCTTTAAGGATAAGAAAAAATGACCTGCTACCAGCAACCCTGGACGTAAGACGAAGGGAAAGCAGGCATTGACTGTCAATACTTCTGAAAATGCACAAGCACCTACTCAAAAGCCTCCGCTTGTACCGAAGCCAAAGGAGGTCTATTCCTTCAATGACGAAGACATCTTGCAACTTTTCGAGATGTTGAAGCCGGGTAATAAGATTAAATTACCAGACTCGAAGCGTCCCGACGAGGTTGGCAAAGTTGACAACCCGAGGTACTGTCACTACCATCGGTTTGTTGGACATCCAACTCAGGACTGCTACGTCCTCAAGAATTACATCCAGCGCATGATCAATACAATGTCATCTTCGTCGATTACGAGGAGAAGATAGCCTCGGCCAACCTGATGTCACTCCAATTCGACAACTTATCGCCAACCACAGCACAAGATGGTCTCGTCCCCATTCCAAAGACGACAATGGAGGTGGTCAACCTACCTCCTATCCGTGATAACATGAGTGGACTCATCCCACTTACCATATCTCGGGGGAGAGATCGTATGGGTTCACCCAGACCTTGTCCCCGAGGTTACTCAACCGGGGGTACGCTCTGCTCCCAAAACTAAGGGCAAGAAGACCAAGTCTTACCGTATGGTCTCTTCCTCCACGGAAGAGGCACTTCCTGTACAAATGCGTTTGCAGCAGAACGCCCAACCTGACGAAGCTACCGTCGAGGTGGTGCCTCCCTGCACCACCCCTGCTGCCCAAGAAGGGGATCCATCCAGACCTCCAGCTGCCAATAAACAGAAGCACGTAGAGGCCCGCTTCGACAAGCCTTTACGAAGAGAAAATACTTCGGGGCTAGCCAAGTCCCATAACTTTGACATACTGGCGCAACTTGTCGGTACTCCTGCTCGCTTATCTCTGTTCGAGCTTATTCGTCTTTCCAAAGACACCAGCGAAGCTCTTTGTGAAGCCTTGAAGGATGCTGAGTCCTTCATCAGTCAGGTTAAGCAGCCTGAGGATCTCCCAACAATATGTGCACACTGCCATTGTGCGGAGGAGGTCATCCCCAACATAACCTTCATCCAACAAGACATGCTGCTCAAGCACAAACGACACAACAGGCTGCTGTATTACACAGGGTATGTGGGTTCCATCAAGGTAAAGCGAATTCAGATTGATCCAGGGACTTTCCTCAGCATTATCCCGAGGACTCTGCTTTCAACATTGGGAATCCCGATGCACCGTCTGGCGCCTTCCAACACTACAATCAGTGGTTTCAATGCCATCAAAAATGAACCGCTGGAAAAAATCCGACTGAAATGTCATATCGGTAATCTTCGAACCGAAGTGACTTGCTATGTCATAGACGCCGACGTCAACTACAACCTCCTGCTTGGTCGGCCGTGGCTGTACGAGTACATGGTGGTACCGTCTACACTCCACCAATGCATGAAATACGTGTCCACTAACAACACCATCCAAACAGAGTTCGCCGATATTGACCCCTTCAAAGGGGTCGAAGCCTACTTCACCGATGCTAGCTTATATAAGTCGTTCGATGAAGGGAAAGCCAATGATGATGATGACAAAGCAGAAATGGCGGCGGAGACTGACATAGAGACAGAGATGATTCCCAATGCTCCTCTGAAAATTCGACTCAAAGGAAGACCGCCTCAAACGCTGCCTCCCATGACAATCAAGTTACCTGGAAAAGCACCGACTTCTCTAGGTAGAACATCTACCGAAGCTCCATTGAAGATACGGCTCAAAGAAAAACCATCTCAAATGTCGGCTCCTCTTGTGGCAAAGCTACAGGGAAAGGCACCGGTCACCGAAGGCACAGTTGAGGCACCCCTGAAGGTGCGTCTTAGAGGCAAGCCTCCGTAATCTTCAGCCTCGCTCAAGCTGCAAGAGAAGGCCAACATATCCCTCTCAGAGTCCAAGGTCAAGCCTGTGAAGGGTTCTTCCTAGCTAGTTCCAGTGCTCACAGATGAAGAGTTAGGAGAATACATATCTGCTGACATAGATGCACCTTCTCTTGACAATGTAATCCTACGAGACAAAATCTCGTGTTTTATCAATAATAGAGTGTCTTTCAATTATTCTAGTCTTCCACATTGGAATGCCATGCATACACTAGAAAATGCTCTATGGTCGTTACAAACACAAATAACGACCGTCAATCATGTAAATCGAGTAGTCCCGTCCCAAGGAGTCTGTTTACAGTCCCACCGTGGAACCAGGACGAAGAACCTATCATCTTCGACAAAGTCGAGCGTCATCAAGACCTTCCCCCAATCGAGCCAGAATCGGATACCGACAGAATACAAGTCTATCGGTACATGGATAAGGCAAAGTACCTCATCCATAAGATGGGCTACGATCTGAAAAGCAACAAGGGCCTGAACTACGGCAAAGGCTGACGACTTCCCCTCCGACTCCCAACACCTGAGGGAAAGCTGCAGGACTACTATCATCGTACTCGACGGGGGGTGGTCTATGTCACGTCGCCGGCAACTCCAGAGAGTTCAGAAGCGAAAGAAGTGGGGCACTCTTATTCATCTTAAGCATCAACTTGGGATTCCGATACTAGTATCGACACAATCTTCAGGAAGGTGCTATCAGTCAAAATGGCATCTGCAAAATCTCGAGAGGATGAAGACGATGACCAAACGCCGGAATTCTTTGTAGAAGAACCTTGGGCTCAATGCCTAGGAGCACAGTGGGAGTCTTGTTTTGAATTACATGAACCCCCTACCGAAGACGAAGTCGAGCAGATCAACCTTAGGGACGAGTCTTTTTCCAAACCTATCTTCATCAACAAGAGCCTAAAGAGAAGAGATCGGGAGTCTTTAGTCCAATTGGCCAAAGAATACATCGACGTCTTCGCCTGGAGTTATGAAGATATGCCAGGACTTGATCCCCAGATCGCGATGCATAGACTTAACATCTTACCTGATGCCAAGACTATAAAGCAGCAACAATAATGTTTTTGTCCTGATATTATTAATGCTATCGATCAAGAGATGGACAAACTCTTGAGCAGCAGGTTCATTCATGAAGAGCAACATCCAGATTAGGTGGCCAATGTCGTCCCTGTCACCAAGAAGAATGGGAAGATACGAGTCTGCATCGACTTCAGAGATCTCAATACTGCTTGCCCAAAAGACGAATTCCTGCTTCCAATCACTGACCTGATAATTGATAATACATGTGGCTTCGAACGCATGTCTTTCATGGACGGATACTCGAGCTACAACCGGATCAAAATGTTCTCCGATAATGTAAAACACATGTCGTTCAAGACTCCGAAAGGGGTTTTCTGCTACACAGTAATGCCCTTTGGTTTGAAGAACGCTGGTGCGACGTACCAACGAGCTATAAGTACCATTTTTCGTCAACATCTACACAAAACAGTTGAATGCTATGTTGATGATATCGCCGTTAAGTGCCGTTTCAAAGATGATCACTTACAAGACCTAAAGACAGTCTTCGACCTCATGCGATCTCATCAACTCAAGATGAACCCCGCTAAATCTTTCCTTGGGGTTTCTAGCAAAAAGTTTTTGGGCTTCATTATCATGGCGAAAGGCATTCATGTCGACCCCGAGACGACCAAAGCCATCCTTGACATGAACCCTCCGAAGAACCTCCAAGAACTTCGAGGCCTGTAAGGGCATCTTGCATACATTCGAAGGTTTATAGCAAACTTTTTCAAAAAATGTCAACCCTTCACCCAGCTCATGAAGAAAGAAGTCTCCTACGTCTGGACAGAAGAATGCCAGAAAGCTTTCGATGATATCAAAGCTTACCTGACAAGCCCGCCAGTCCTGGTGGCACCCGTCGCAGGAAAACTATTTCTCCTCTACGTTTGTGCCATGGATCATTCCCTCGACACTTTGTTAGCTCAGAACAACAATGCAGGCTACGAGCAAGCTATCTACTACCTTAGTAGAACAATGATCGGGATGGAACACTGGTACAACCCCGTCGAAAAGGAATGTTTGGCTTTGGTGTTCGCCATCTAGAAGACTCGCTATTACGTTTCGGGCCAGACAATTCATGTCATCTCCCGAATAAATCTATCAGGGTTCTCATGACGAAGCCGGGATCATTGACCTCCCGATTAGCTACATAGGCAATCCTTTTGACACCGTATAACATGGTATTCGTCCAAAGGAAGGCCATCAAGGGTCAAGCTCTAGCCAACTTTTTAGCCGCGTATCCGATCCCAGAGTCCTCCAGACTCTATGAAGGCATCCCGGATAAGGTCCAAGAATCAAATGTCGTCGAAGAAAACTCCGTCTGGCGGGTGTTTTTTGATGGTGCTTCGATAACAGGCCCCAAAGGCCAAATCATCGTAGGAGTGGGGGTAGTCTTAGTCTCCCCCGATCAGCTGGTCATCCAGCGTGCTTACTCCCTTTCAAAGCCGTGCTCCAACAATGTTGCCGGGTACAATGCTCTCATCATGGGACTCCAGTTTGCGCGACAACTGGGGTGGATCATCTGGAAGCTTATGGGAACTCAAAACTCGTTGTTAACCAGATCCGAAGGCAGTATGAAGTTCGTCCTGAAGATCTGGTTCCTTAACATGAAGTTACATTGAATATTATCTCAACCTTCACCAAGTTCTTTATAGAACACGTACCTCGGCTACAAAACCTAGAGGCTGACGCTCTGGCTGGCCTCGCAGCTTAATTAGCGGCACCCCTTCGGATTCAACACTATGTCACGGTAGTTGGTCTAGACTTGGTCTATCCTAAAAATAACCTATGCACACAAATGGCCCATGCCATGACGACAAGTGCCGGTGTTAATGTTCGAGACTGGAGGTTCCCGTTCATCGACTTCATTGTCTATAGAATTCTCCCAGAAGACCTGGAAGAAGCCGTCTCGGTCAGAAGGCATTCCCTTCGATTTTATTATGATACAGCTACTAAAATGATGTACCAATATTTCTACGATGGACTTCTCCTTTGATGTCTATCCAATAAAGAAGCAGTCGAAGCCCTTCGAGAAGCTCATAACGGAACCTACGAGGCTCATCAATCCGGGCCTAAGTTGCAGGATTGACTGCGACGTACGGGTTACTACTGGCCAACCATGGCAGCCGACACCGTCGACTATGCTAAAAAGTGCCATGCTTGCCATCTTCATGCCGACTTTATCCATACACCATCGGAACCACTACATCCTACGGTCGCCTCTTAGCCCTTCGAAGCTTGGGGCATGGACATTGTAGGACCTATCATCCCTCCTTCATCGAGGGGACACCGTTTCATTCTAGCCATCATCGAGTACTTCTCCAAATGGGCAGAAGTAGTTCCACTGATGGAAGTGAAAAGTTCTAGGGTGATCAGCTTCATCAAGCATCATGTCATCTACCATTTTGGGGTACCCCATAGGATTATCCAGGACAATGGTCCACAGTTCATCAGCCATGTTTTCGCAGATTCTGTGACAATAATCATATTCAGAACATGGCATCAACCGCCAACAATTCGGCAGCGAACGGATTAGCTGAGGCTTTTAACAAGACCATCGTCAGGCTACTCAGCGAATGCCTTTGACCCTACTGTACAACGATACGGACTTCGACGGCCAACACACCATTCTCCTTAGTCTACGAGAGCGAAGCAGTATTACCTATCGAGATCCAGATACCCTCACTTCGTGTAGCAATCACAAACCAATTGACAGAAGAGGACAATCAGCGTCATCGTCTGCGAGATTTGGAGGTACTTGACGAAAAACATCTCCTAGTTCAGCAGCACATTGAACTCTATCAAGCCCGTATATCACAGGCTTTCAACAAAAAGGTCAAGCAGAGGACTTTCCAAGTAGGTGACCTGGTCCTGGCAGTCAGGAGGCCGATCGTATTGACTCACAAAATACCAGGAAAGTTCGAGCGCAAGTGGGAGGGACCTTTCATCATAGAGACGGTATACTCAAACGGTTCTTACCGTCTCGCCCGATCAAACGGAGACTTGTTCATGATGTCCATCAATGGCAAGTTCCTAAAAAAGTACTACTCTTGACATCTTTCAGATATGTACTTCTATCTCTACCTAGCAAGGGAATCATTGGACCTGATCATCAGAGCTCAAATACACCTCCCTTTCACAAAATCTTATGCTTTCAGAAGCAAGTTGTTCCGTGGTATTGTATCTCCAGTAGAAGAACAACCACGTCCACATTACCTCTGAGTTGCTCCTCTACATCCTGCAAAGCAGAATCTTATACTACGTAGGATTGTGCTACTTATTATGTTTACCATGTCCACATTACCTCTGAGTAAACATCCCGTACAAACAACCCCCGCGTTGTCGTACATCGATCGTAGAGCTTCCATGTCCATATTATCTCTGAGTAGTTCCGCGTATCCCCCCAGAGTCACTCCTACCACGGCTATAACACCTTTGAGTAGAAAGATTCCATTATTTGAACCCCATATTTGCCACGTCCATATTACCTCTGAGCAAACATGTTGGTCCTCTCAAACTTATTATTTGTACCTAAAAATTAAGGTGCGCCAAAGATAATAGGTCCACACAAATCACTAGTTCATGACAGTAAAGATGAACACACCAGAAAATTCTTTATTTTGCATTCAAAAGTAAAGGATTACATCCCCAGCAAAGTTGCCAAAAAAAGTGACAACAATCCCTAAGCATCATTGGGATTGGCAGAAAGCTCTTCAATCCGATGCTTCAAGTCTTCAGCCCAAGTCCCCACAGTCGCCAAGACTCGGCATTCAGCTTCTTGACGCATCGCCTCTACAGCCTCAGGAGCAATATCATTCTCGTACTTGGCATCCAACTCTTGCCGCTGGCATGTCAAAGAAAGAAGATGGCGGGTAAAAGCTGCTTCTTTCTCCTTGGATGCTACGTGCTCAGCCTCGGCTCGCTCAGCATCTAGTAAAAGTTGGGCTCGCTGGTCTTCAAGGAGGCCAATCTTGGCAGTAACCACGCTATACTAGCATCCAATGCGGCCCGCCGCTCCATCTTCTCCTGCATGGACTGAGATAGTCTCTCCGCCACAGCCTCAGCATCGGCCACCTCGCGGTCCTAGATGGCCACCGTAGCCTGAAAAGACGACTCAACTTCAGCTATCAATTTCTACTTTTCTGCTTCTATCAGAGTGGAAAAGTCATTTTGCCGAATACTCTGAAGTTTGGAAAGATGTTGGTCAAGCTCAGCCACCGACGCCTCCAGAATCTCAGCTATATGATCATGGCCCCGGTAGAAACGTATGAGACCAATGTAAGGGAGCGCCATGGCTTTTGTCGTCGCAAAACTCCCGTTCGTATTCAACACCATCGATACTCATTTTTGCAGTATCTTTTATACTGCCTCGACAACAAACTGTACATACTCATCCGCATCATCTAACACTTGAGGTGTCATAGCAGGAGTTGTAGGAGATGCTGTAATAGACGGCGGACCTGAAGAAGATCCACCGACCTCAGTCCGTAAGGTTGAAACCTCAACATCAGTGGACCCTCCCTCGTTGGGGACTTGAACTTTGTCGCTCGCCCGAGGAGCCAAGTGGGTAGAAGGAGCTGAATAGGGCGTCGATATCGTCCCCCAGGTACGAGGAGCAACAAAGGGTTCATTCATCAGTAAACCCTTACCCTTTTCAATCTCGGAGGGACCACCGACGTCTGGGGTTATCTTCTCCATCGCCAAAACATCACCTGCAGCCCATACATGACCTTCCTCCTCCGACAAGACAGCAGGATCAGCACCCATTCTCTGACTCGGCATTTCCTCTGGAGTCAGGCTCGACAGACGAGCCTCGTCTCCCTTATTAAATCTCTCCGCGGGAATGGAGTCTGTCAGTACCTCCTGGTCGACATCCAGCTCGGCTTCTACTACTGGGTCTGGGGTAGGGCTCAGCAACGTTATAGCCGACCTCCCTTCATCATGACGAGAAGAGGAATCAACCCTCTCCTCTGTTACAACCATGCTTGCTGCCTCAAGGATCTCTGGAGGAACGTCATCCGAAGATGACGAACTCCATTCCTCTTCTTTATCCGGAAGTACCGTTTCTGCTGGGACCTCGATACCAGAGGCCCCCACGGCAGCTTGTACTACCCTAGGAACTGCTGCATCTCTGGAAATACTAAAATCTCTTCAGAAGCGACATCATCAGGGTTCTCCTCCACGGGAGATGCGACAATCGGCAGAATGCGCTCATCAGATGTGCTCGCCACCAACTTCGGTCTGCTAGCACCCGGCTTCCAAGCTCGGGGTCTCCTCTTCAGCGGCTCCTACAAAAAGAAAGCATATGTCACAAGAATGGTAGAATGAACCAGGCTATGTAGGACGTCCTTACCTCTACATTAGCTGATTTTGTTGACACCACCGGTGATACTGCTTTCCTCTGCCTCTTCGGCACAGAAGAATCGGCCTCCATGTCGGCACGTCTCTTCGGGTGATCAGCTGAGGGCTCTGCCTTAGTACCCCCTGAGGATACGACAGGGGTATCTCGATAACCAACCTCTGGCGGGAGGTACAATCGAGCCTTCGCCAACATGTTCCCAGTCGTCTCTTATTGGGTGCCGACAATGAAGCTGGTCTCCCTATCATATCCAGGAGATACGTTGTTCATAGCACAATAAAAATTAGCGGCTAAGAAAAGAAACGGCGGCCGGGGATTCAGAACTGGCATGGTAAAGCGAGCCTCGATGCATCCGATATTGTAGTAATGCCAAGCTCGTGCCCCCTCCAGCAGACTCCAAGTATACCCCAGGCTAGTACTGGGGTTCTCCAACATCAATTGAGCATAGCCGAATTGACGTGCAAAATGGCTTGGCAAATACGGCTCCAGGTAACACTTGTTCCTATTCCGGTACACCAAATAGGACGGCCGGATGCTTTGCAACCAACGGAATCCCCACGGAGGCAGAGTTGTTGCGTCTTCACCCGAATCTACTAAATCTTCGTTAGCCTTGAAGCCTGTAAAGATGGGACCAAATTTGGTGATCTCCCATCCCTGAAGGTAGGATAAAACTTTTCTACAAATAGGAACACCAGTATGCAGCCATTTCCTCTGGTAGAAGCGGCGGAGGAATACATCTCCGGCCACGTGATCTTCTTCTTGGCCTGGACTCATCAGGTTGGGATGGTGCAAAATCAACCACCCTATCAGATAATGAAATGGTATTTTGACACGAGGAAAGTTGTCATTCTTACCTCGTCCATGAACGACGTTACTCGCGAATTCTCGTAAACCTCGCAGTAGGTTACACACCATCGCGGGGAGTAGAGCCAGGCGACGTCCAAAAACCAACATCACAGCTGGCAGGATGAGGTTCCGGGTCACCCTCTCTACAGAGCCTGACCCGCCCGAAAAGACGTAATCCCGGAGCCAAATCATCAGATAAGTAACCAATACTGCTTTGGACGACATCCGATGAGTACGGTGCCAGAAACAGATGTAGGAACGCTCGTCCGACTCCCGGTCCTTATTTTTGTGGGGACTCTTCTCATGTAGTCTGCTTATTTCGGAGAGCACTTAGTACTGGAGAGAGATGGCGGAGTCGTAAACCGAGAGGGATCCTCCTTGTCTTGCTAAAAGACATCATTCCTCCAAGCAGTCACATGGGGCTGCGCCCCATCCTTATCCTTCTTCTGCATATAATAGTGATGACTCGCTAGTTCTTTGAAGACAGCCATCATCTCCTCTTCTTTGTCCCCCAGGACTTGGAACTCCTCGTTAGTCGGAAAGTACTCCTCATAGGGTTCTGATCCCCAAGGAAGCCTCGACACCTCATACATTTTATGAAGTGCAAGACCTAGCTCCCCTACAGGAGTGAAGAAGGTCCCGGTCTAGGTATTAAACATCTCTAGGAGTGCAAAGAACATATGCCTATTAATGTTGACGCCCGCCTAGGTGGCACGAATAGCGACAATCAGCCCAATCTCCCTGAGTTCGATTTGAAACTTCTCCAGAACCCAGAGTGTCAGCCTGTCCTACTTGGATACATAATAGCACCAACCCTCTACCCGAAATTCACCCTTTGGGTACGAATGCTTCGATGACAACATACGATTTACGAATGTCGAAGCACCAAAGGCAAAAGTGTTGGTAGGGACGTCACTATAAATACTCCCAGGACGCAGAGTTCGCCAGGTGAAAGAAGGCCCAGCCCGCGTGGCTACCAAAGTATCCCTCTGGTTCGAGGTAGCATCGATCCTGATGGTGCCCGCCACCGCTCCCCCCTGAGACGGGGTTAGCTCCTATGTCATCCTCCTCCTGGAAGCAAGGCAACAGAAAGTTGTCAAAGGCCAATGACGCTCGAGCTACTTAATGGACATGTGCACCTCTTTGGCTGTAAAAAACCAATCTTCCTTGATCCTCAACACCTTCGCTTCAGTAGAAGTGAGGCAATCTCCAAACAGGAACTCAGGCTTCAAGAAAGTCATATTATTAGAAAAGACAAATTTTAAACTGCCATGCTCTATCATCCGTTGGAGGAACGCATACTGTTGTTCCCAGATTTGGGTCTTTCTTTCGGGAGGCTGATCCAGCATGATGGCAGCTCGAACATGATTTATCACCTCCTTGTTATAGTCAACCCCCATCTGACAGAGAGCAGCATCTAGAAGCACTTCGTTCAAGAGCGAGACGGTCATCAAAACTGGCGGTCAGGAAAAGATGACAAAGACTCAGATATGTTAAAACGACAAAATATTTGAGCCGCGTTCTCATCAGAAGCGCATACACTAAACCAAGGCACAGGCACATCTGAAAAGAAGCTTCAGTGCATCATCAGGACTCGAAGTCCATGTGCATCAGTAAGAAGCTTCAGCGTATCATCAGGACTCGAAGTTCATGCGCATCAGCAAGAAGCTTCAGCGCATCATCAGGACTCGAAGACCATGCGCATCAGCAAGAAGCTTCAACGCATCATCAGGACTCGAAGTCCATGTGCATCAGCAAGAAGCTTCATCGCATCATCAGGACTCGAAGTCCATACGCATCAGTAAGAAGCTTCAGCGTATCATCAGGACTCGAAGTCCATGCGCATCAGCGAGAAGCTTCAGCACATCATCAGGACTCGAGATCCATACGCGTCGGCGTATGTGAGTTCTAAAAAAAATTCTTTATGAAAGTACAGAAAAGTACAGTAAAGAATGATGACCGTCGCAGGCTCTTTTCCTTTGCTTCGCCTTCGGCCAGCACCACCACGAGTAGTTTTGGGAGCCATCTCTTAAAAGAAGTTAGGGTTTTTTGAAAGAAGAACCCTAAAAAAGAAGGAAGTAAAGAGAGAAAGGACTCTCTCTCTACCAGACACCTATTTATAGGCTTGGTCATACGCGTGAACCGATGAAAGCGTGACGTCAGCCGTCGTTTGGGGTTCTGCGAAATGATAACAGCGGATATCCAAAAGATCATCATTAATCTTTTCGTTTATTCCAAAGCGTTATCATTTGTATTTAAAACTGAGAGGAGGGTGCGCCTCATCAACAGATACACAGAACAATTATGCGCCCTGAACTGTCATGCGCCCCATTGAAGACACCACCATGCTTCTTATTCAAAGTATTCCAAAACTTCAGAAAGTTTCAAAAACTTTGAAGGGGGTCTTGTAGAATAATGAAAATTTCAGGCGCATCAACTACCTAAGTCAACATGTGCCGAGAACATTATAAAATAGTAAAAGAGTAGCAACATAAATTGGCTTTTTATTTTCTAAAAGTCTGTTAAAAGAAGACTCTTTTTACATAGAAGACTCTCTTTACGAAGAAGAAATCAAAAAGCCTAAAGCTACGCTTTATTCGGGCCTGTCTCATTCAGGCGCATCTCTTCGGTGTCTCAGTCAGGCGCATCTCTGTAACTCCACTTCCCGGTTTTGAGAAAATGAATTTGATTTCTAATAATTACAATTGTTATTATTAAGTTTCAAATAACAAGTTTTTGATTTTAAAAATAATAATAAATATTATGAATGATATTTTTGGAGGGAAATGAGTTGGGCAGAAATTATTATTATTTTTTAAATTTTAAAAGTTGTTATAACAAACTTTGGGGCCACCATGTGACTCTTTAACTGATTTTTTAAACCTATTTCTAATTTATGAAAAGGAGAAGGGTCTTTCTGAAAGTTTTCTTAACAAAAAGGACTTAAACGAAATAATTGCAGAGCGGGAGGGGTTTTGTGCATAATGCATATTTTTACGTTTTTAAGTCTGAATTGAGGAGGAGAGAGAGTATTCTTCTCTCAAATTTGCTCTGAAGTTTTCGAGAAGGTTTTTCTTTCCCAATTCTGTTAGCCGAACCCTAACCCTAATTTTTTGGTTCGAGCGGCGGCGATGGCCCTAGCCCGGCAACCGACAGCGGTGACGACGCCAACGAGCGACGGTGACGACCATGATGACTCTCCACCATGCGTGGATCAGTTCCCGGCGAGCAACGATTTCAACGACCCGGTGTTCTTCCTCGGCAGGCGACGGCGAGATCGTTCAGCCTGGCAGTACAGTTATCTCCTCCGGCGATTGGCAGTGAACGACGAGTCCCAACTTCCTCAAGGTCCCGACGACGGCGACTCCATAGTTCCGAGATCTGGAAGCAGAGCAGCGGCGGTGATGACTGGTACTCTGGACACGTGGTGATTTTCTTCTCGAGACTGAGCCTCTACCGATCTGGAAGACGATGCTCGGTGAGTTCTACTGTTTTGATCGGCCTATCGGATTCAATCGGTCGTTTCCATTTATTCTGGATCTGGGATCGATCTGATTCCTGATTGTAATTTCACATTTGAATATTCGTGTCCGGGTTTTGATTCGTATCCTCGATCTCGGAAGCATTCTTTCAGGTAATTTCTCTGCTACTTCTAATTATTTTGGTGTTGATCATAGTAATTACTGTGAGTTTCATTTCCTGTGTTGTGGTGTCGTTTCATGTGTCGAGTTCATATTGGCGTGCGTTCGCATCCGCTCAATTGGCGTTGGATCGTATCCAAGTTTCCGCCGATCGTGTTGTGTTCGTGTTCAGGATGGTGTGGTCGTGTCTTACTGTAGTTCGTATCCAAGTGGATTGTGTCCGTCGTGGCAGAATGCAGACTTCGAATAGTTGAGTTCATTCCTGATAAGCCGTATCCGAATTTTGTGTTTATGTCCAGTATAATAATAGTATTCTTGCAGTATGGGGAGGTTGGCAGCATTTCTCTAATATTGGAGTCAGTGACTAATTATAGTATTTTAATTTCATTAAATTGTAAATTCTTCATTAGATTGTATATTCTTTTAATTAATTTGTATATCTTTCGATAGTTGTATAATTCTGGAGATCTTTCGTCTCGGAACCTCTGAGCTAATTTCATATTTTGGTTTTGAATATTTGAATGTTTGAGTTCTGAGCCTTAACGTAATAATGATTGAAATGGGTTTAGTATACAATCTTAGTTCAGATTTAAAATGTTAGGTGGTTACACTAGAGCAGTGCTGGACCATTAGCATGGTTAGGTTTAATTTTGGAGTTTATACACTGTTGTGTCAGGGTTGGGTTTGAGGCTGAGAGCTGAAAATTTTGAATGCGTGATAAGGTTTGGCCGGGCTTTTGGTTGCAAGAATAAATAGCTTGTGATTTTGAAACTTTGGTTCTTTGTGCAGCAGAATTTGGACTCTCTTTACTTGACTGTTTTGATTAGAGCGATGCATCATTTAGCCTCTATGATTGTTGGTAAGTTTGGTCCATGATTTCATAAGTTCAGAGGTGTTACTATTTTCAATAGAAATTATGTCCTAGTGTGGAAGTATGTGTTGTGTTGGGTCCATTTTGAGTTATGTATGTGTAAACCAGTTTAATGGATAGTATTGAGTTAATGTCGAATTGGTTGCGGGATGGTGTTCTGAACTTCTGGGTTTCATTTTTGGTTTGAGCTGCTTATTTTTATTGAAGCTTAGTTGTATATGGATCTTCTGTGTATGAAGTTCATGAGTAGGGTGTGTGGTGGATTATTGGCATATTAGTTATTCTAATGTTGTATAAAATTTTCTTAACATTCCTTGGTAACTTTCGTGCAAATATATTTTAGAGGTTGTATAATATTTGCCCTTTTTCTTTAGGAACTATTTTGAATTAGTAATAGTTATATTCAGTTATTACTTTGCTAGTTTGCTAAGGGGTATAAGTGATTGATTAAATAGATAGATAAGATATTAGCAAGCTGGGTAATGTTTAGCAAGTATTTATAACGAATTAGATTGGGTCATTAGCTTGTTAGTAGTTTTGTTAATGATTTAAGATTAACCAACTTGTACCAAATTAACAGGAGGACATCTAGCTCCGATCTTCACCCGTACTTTCCTGGAGCAAGGCAAGTACATTCTATGGTCTTGTGCATTTCATTATATCATGTACTTTCTTGATTGACACATTGCAACACGTCATGTACTTTCTGGTGCTCATGTTCCTTGTTCTTATTACTTGTACCTGGGGTGGGGAAATATACTATTTATGTGACCAAACCCAAGAAACAACTCAGGTGTGTTTAGCTTAGACCCGGCATCGTGCACGCGAGTCCTAAGCCGTACCATTCATGTGCTTTCATGTGCTTACCCCTAGCCGATCACATATATAGTTATATTTCAAATATAGTACACACATTCAGGAGATATACCTTGTACTTATTTCTTGTGATTCCATGATACCATGTTCTTTTATGTGCTTACATATCATATACTTTCATGTTCTTACATACCATGTTCTTTCATGTACTTTACACACTATATTCTTTCATGTACTTATTCACATGTTCTTTCCTGTACTTTACCTACCATGTTCCCTTGGACTTTCATATCATGATGTCTTGTTCATTACCTAGAATTATACTTTGCTCCGCTCCTGAATAGGATATGTTGCAGGTATGCTTGCAGGACATTGTTCTACTCTTTGGGCCAGAGCCCAGGATTTAGCTATGCAGGATGAGGCTTAGCTTGAGGTTTCAGGCTTAGACTGTTAGCTTTACTCTTAGATATTGTCGTTAGAATTCATGTACATTTCATTCTTGATGACTCGTATATTTATATACATAGAATTGTGGATTATGGTGATCATTCTGGGATACGTTTTTAGATGCTGTGATTCTATACTTTCATGTTTATCTGGTTAGTTTTCCCTAGCTTGGTATAGCTTACTTCGTCGTGTCTAACGACGAAGGCTGGGCGTGTCCGACTCGTATCCGATTATTCGGGAGCGGGTCGTGACATGTTTTTAGTGGTGGCCCATGCAGGTCTATCCTAATGGTACCTAGGTCTTAGCGTACTATTGGGGGACTTGATTAACTAGGAAAACTTGATCACAGCATAGGAAAATCGGAAAATAAGGGTATATCAGGTATATCAGGTATATTGATATTCTATAAACACTTGTTGTATTTAGGTCTAGGTTATTTTAACAGTTTTCTGTTTTTCAGATAGTTCAAAAGCATACGACACCGGAACGGTTGATCCACCTATACTTGAGGTCTCCAAGCTTCTACCCCGCAGGTCGTCCCTACTATCCCCATGGGTAGTACATAGTTGACGGAGACGTTTCAAGAGTTCCTTGACACCAGCAGGCCGTTCTTTTCCAATCCAGACTTGCAAATGCATTTCCCGAGTTAGAGAGGACTTCTGACTTCCAGACTCTCAGACCTTGGACTTCTCTGACACCGAGCACATACCTTGGATCAAGGAGCAGATCGAGAACCTGGAGTCGCAACTGAAGATCATCCAAGTCCCTGAGGACTCGACTCCTCTGAAGATTGGAGCTATCAGCCAGGAGATCCAGAATGTAACACAGACAATAGAACAAGACCGGAAGCTGAAGGCCAGGAGGGACATGAAGACTTATGACGAAGACAGCAACTAGCCTGGACCCGCAAAGCATCGTAACACTCAGACAGCGCTTCTTCAGTCACATCATCAGAGACAGATTCAGGCCCACATTCACTGGATAAAGGATTGCCATCAAGTCGCAGATCACAATAATGGAGGAGCATCAGGACCTCAGCAGTCAGTAGCCAACAACCATATATTCTGTCAGAATCCCTGCACTTCAGTCACCTCAACGGGAGATCCAGATTCAGATCCAGTCAACGATCATTTGTATTTTATGTCGCAGCTCAGGACACCACTACAACGAGTGCCGCAAAAGACGGAGGCTATGCTTGTTCTACGGATCGTCTGCCCATCAAGTCAAGGATTGCCTGGAGGTCGCTGATCGTACTACCTAGGACGAGCACGAGGAGCGCTAGTACCATAGAAGAAGGACCCACCTCTCCAGATTCAACATAAGCATGGAGCACTGCCGCAAGGACCAGCTTATATCAGGACAGCTGAAGAAATTGATGTGATTCCAGTCCCAAAGAAACACTGAAGATAGACTGAAGACAGAAGACTCTTTTGTATGGTTGGAGAAAACCATGGATCATGATTCATAATCCAGTTTTTCCTTAGATTCCTCTTGCACCTAGATTGTTTCTTAGAAACTTCCTTGTTCATATTTCAGGATTATTAGATTTTATTTCCTATTCTGAAACCTTGGTCGCTATTCGAGATGTATTTTGGAGTTGTTTCCATCCTTGTTCGTAACTCTGCTCCTATTCGAGATTTTTTTTCCTGCTCGATAACTTGCTTCCTATGGCGTCATTTCCTAATTCAAGATTTGGTTCTACTCGAATTTTGTTCCACATTCAGACCCTGTTGCTATTTAAGATTTTACTTCGGATTACATTCCTATTCAAACTTATGCCATTCAAAACCTTGTTTGAATCTTGCTTTTATTCGAGATTTCATTTGCAGATTTTGTTTTCTATCTTGAAATTTTGGCTCCTTCCCTATGAAATTTTGTTTACTATTTGAGACTTGTTACTATTCAAGAAATTGTTTTTGTTCACCACTTTGTTCGACCTTGTTCCTATTGAAGTTCTAATCGTTTCATAATCAAGGTTCGATACCTGCTTCTTGTTCGCTATTTGATAACCAGTTTTCTAAATCACTGTTCGCAACCAAGCTTCCTGTTTGAGATTATGTTCAAGATTTCATTTCTTATTCGCGACTTTGTTGATATTGATTTTCTATTTTCACTGTGTACTTTATTGGAGAATTCGTTTCCAATACAAGTTTTGCTCAAGATTTTATTATTATTCGAGATTTTATTGAAACTTGTTTCCAGTACGGAATTTTATTTCTTATTTTGAAACTTGTCTCCTATCTGATACTTTGCTTCAGTTCATCCTTCGAGATTCTGTTATCCCTTCGGGATAATGCCCCATACATGGAATCTTGTTACCATTCCAGACATCAGTTGATATTCCGTCATAATTTAAAACATTCGCCCTGTCTGAAATTTTAAATCTCCCTGGTTGCCCTTTTCTACTCATTGATTGGATCCCTTGTCGTCTCTTAGTACCTAATAAACCCTTGTATTCTAGTAGTCAGATAACCTCACCATTTTCGTGACTTGGATTATTGAAACTCATTTTGAATTACCTAAAACTCTTTTTAAAATTCCTAGGGATAAAGTCGAGAGGCTATTCGATGACCTGCTATGGCATGACAGTTGCGTGCTGCATTCATTAGCTGGATTATGGAGACTGAGGGTTCACTGCAGCCAGTAGCGCACTGGCGAGGCAGGAACTCTAAGTTGAAGTGATTTCAGACATTCATAGGTTTCGAGTATTATGGAGACTTTCCTAAATTCTTCATGTCGTGATCTCTTGAGTTGCTTCATTGATGATTGTTGGAAAATGGATATAGTGCACAAAATATTCGATGGCATATTGTTATTTGAGTCACAGAGTCAAAAGTCCACTGCAGTCAGATATATACTGGCGAGGTAGGGATCTAAGCAAGTGATTTCAAATACCTATATGTTCTTGGGTATCATGGAAATTATATTCATTTTTCATATGATTATTGGTTTTCGAGAATCACAAATCCTTGCACGTTTATCCTGATGTGATACTGTATCCTCTGAGTATCTCGTACGTCTCCTCAATCAACCCTTGCTAACCTTCCTTTAATATTTTATCGTAAGATCATTGAATTCCTCAAAAATAATACATTTACAGAGAGTGATTCCATACTTCGTTGTGTCTTGTCTAAATTTTAATCTTAAATCATGTCTATTTGACCATGTTTTTCCTATCTTGTCCTAGTCCATTTGTGTTAAACTATCGATTTTTGATCATACTTAATAGTTGTGTTTTCATGATTTTGTTCCTCTAAGTTATAATTGAAACTTCATTCCATTCGTGCCTATTTAATTCTTGATCATTGTTAGATTGTATTATTTCAACTTCTTGTGTGTAATTACCGTATTTAATCTCGAAGACTCAGGTCGTCTCAGAGTTGTACAGGATCGACAGAAGTATTGGACGGACAGCAGCAGACGGCCACTTGATATCGCGGTTGGAGATAGAGTGTCCCAGAAGATCTCACCAACTAGGAGCGTCATCAGATTTGGCAGAGGTGGGAAGCTCAGTCCGAGATTCATCGGGCCTTTCGACGCGACTGCATAAATTGGCGAGGTGGCATATCGACTAGCGCTTCCAGCTAGCTTGGAAGGAGTGCACGATGTTTTCTATGTGTCTCAGCTCCGACGCTACATTCCAGACCCGAGCCATGTGGTGGACTATGCAGAGTTAGAGGTGGGTCCGAGATTGACCTACGAGGAGCAGCCAGAGGAGATCCTTGATCGGAGGGAGAAGCGCTTGCGGAACCAGACTAATCCATTTGTCTGCGTCAGGTGGAGACACCACTCTCCAGGAGAGTCCACATGGGAGCGCGAGGGCGAAATGCGGGAGCGCTATCATAGTTTGTTGTTTGAGTGTACTTTGATATTGAGAATTTTAAAATACAATAAAATGAAGTGTTTGAACCTTCTTGAGTTTTTGCTTTAAGATTGTTTTGTTTGTCTCTCAAATTTCGAGGACGAAATTATTTTAAGGGGGGGAGATTTGTAACTCCACTCTCCTGTTTTGAGAAAATGAATTTGATTTCTAATAATTACAATTGTTATTATTAAGTTTCAAATAATAAGTTTTCGATTTTAAAAATAATAATAAATATTGTGAATGATATTTTTGAAGGGAAATTAGTTGGGCAGAAATTATTATTATTTTTTTAATTTTAAAAGTTGTTATAACAAACTTTGGGTCCACCATGTGACTCTTTAACTGATTTTTTAAACCTATTTCTAATTTATGAAAAGGAGAAGGGTCTTCCTGAAAGTTTTCTTAACAAAAAGGACTTAAACGAAATAATTGCAGAGCGGGAGGGGTTTTGTGCATAATGCACATTTTTACGTTTTAAGTCTGAATTGAGGAGGAGAGAGAGTATTCTTCTCTCAAATTTCCTGTGATGTTTTCGAGAAGTTTTTTCTTTCCCAATTCTGTTAGCCGAACCCTAACCCTAATTTTCTGGTTCGAGCGGCAGCGATGGCCCTAGCCCGGCAATCGACGGCGGTGACGACGCCAACGAGCGGCGGTGACGACCATGATGACTCTCCACCACGCGTGGATCAGTTCCCGACGAGTGGCGATTTCGACGACCCGATGTTCTTCCTCGGCAGGCGACGGCGATATCGCTCGGCCTGGCAGTACAGTTATCTCCTCCGGCGATTGGCAGTGAACGATGGTCCCAACTTCCTCAAGGTCTCGGCGGCGGCAACTCCCTAGTTTCGGGATCTGGAAGCAGAGCAGCGGCGGTGATGACTGGTACTCTGGACACGTGGCGATTTCTTTCTTGAGACTGTGCCTCTACCGATCTGGAAGACGATGCTCAGTTGGTACTACTGTTTTGATCGGCCTATCGAATTCGATCGGTCGTTTCCATTTATTCTGGATCTGGGATCGATCTGATTCCTGATTGTAATTTTAGATTTGAATATTCGTGTCCGAGTTTTGATTCGTATCCTCGATCTCGGAAGCATTCTTTCAGGTAATTTCTCTGCCACTTCTAATTATTTTGGTGTTGATCATAGTAATTACTGTGACTTTCATTTCCTGTATTGTGGTGTCATTTCATGTGTCGAGTTCATTTTGGCGTGCATTCACATCTGCTTAATTGGCGTTGGATCGTGTCCAAGTTTTCGCCGATCGTGTTGTATTCGTGTTCAGGATGGTGTGGTCGTGTCTTACAGTAGTTCGTATCCAAGTGGATTGTGTCCGTCGTGGCAGAATGCAGACTTCGAATAGTTGAGTTCATTCCTGATAAGCCGTATCCGGATTTTGTGTTTGTGTCCACTATAATAATAGTATTCTTGCAGTATGGGGAGGTTGGCAGCATTTCTCTAATATTGGAGTCAGTGACTATTTATAGTATTTTAATTTCATTAAATTGTAAATTCTTTATTAGATTGTATATTCTTTTAATTAATTTGTATAGGTTTCGATAGTTGTATAATTCTAGAGATCTTTCGTCTCGGAACCTCTAAGCTAATTTTACATTTTGGTTTTGAATATTTGAATGTTTGAGTTCTGAGCCTTAACGTAATAATGATTGAAATGGGTTCAGTGTACATTCTTAGTTCAGATTTAAAATGTTGGGTGGTTACACTAGAGCAGTGCTGGACAATTAGAATGGTTAGGTTTAATTTTGGAGTTTATACACTGTTGTGTCAGGGTTGTGTTTGAGGCTGAGAGCTGCAAATTTTGAATGCGTGATAAGGTTTGGCCGGGCTTTTGGTTGCAAGAATAAATAGCTTGTGATTTTGAAACTTTGGTTCTTTGTGCAGCAGAATTTGGACTCTCTTTACTTGACTGTTTTGATTAGAGCTATGCATCATTTAGGCTCTATGATTGTTGGTAAGTTTGGTCCATGATTTCATAAGTTCAGAGGTGTTACTATTTTCAATAGAAATTATGTCCTGGTGTGGAAGTATATGTTGTGTTGGGGCCATTTTGAGTTATGTGTGTGTAAACCAGTTCAATGGATAGTATTGAGTTAATGTCGAATTGGTTGCGGGTTGGTGTTCTGAACTTCTGGGTTTCATTTTTGGTTTGAGCTGCTTATTTTTATTGAAGCTTAGTTGTATATGGATCATCTGTGTATGAAGTTCATGAGTAGGGTGTGTGGTGGATTATTGGCATATTATTTATTCTAATGTTGTATAAAATTTTCTTAACATTCCTTGGTAACTTTAGTGCAAATATATTTTAGAGGTTGTATAATATTTGCCCTTTTTCTTTAGGAACTATTTTGAATTAGTAATAGTTATATTCAGTTATTACTTTGCTAGTTTGCTAAGGGGTATAAGTGATTGATTAAATAGATAGATAAGATATTAGCATGCTGGGTAATGTTTAGCAAGTATTTATAACGAATTAGATTGGATCATTAGCTAGTTAGTAGTTTTGTTAATGATTTAAGATTAACCAACTTGTACCAAATTAACAAGAGGACATCTAGCTCCGATCTTCACCCGTACTTTCCTGGAGCAAGGTAAGTATATTCTATGGTCTTGTGCATTTTATTATATCATGTACTTTCTTGATTGACACATTGCAACACGTCATGTACTTTCTGGTGCTCATGTTCCTTGTTCTTATTACTTGTACCTGTGGTGGGCAAATATACTATTTATGTGACCAAACCCAAGAAACAACTCAGGTGTGTTTAGCTTAGACCCCGCATCGTGCACGCGGGTCCTAAGCCGTACCATTCATGTGCTTTCATGTGCTTACCCCTAGCCGGTCACATATATAGTTATATTTCAAATATAGTACACACATTCAGGAGATATACCTTGTACTTATTTCCTGTGATTCCATGATACTATGTTCTTTTATGTGCTTACATATCATGTACTTTCATGTTCTTACATACCATGTTCTTTCATGTACTTTACACACCATGTTCTTTCATGTACTTATTCACATGTTCTTTCCTGTACTTTACCTACCATGTTCCCTTGTACTTTCATATCATGATGTCTTGTTTATTACCTAGAATTATATTTTGCTCCGCTCCTGAATAGGATATGTTGCAGGTATGCTTGCAGGACATTATTCTACTCTATGGGCCAGAGCCCAGGATTTAGCTGAGCAGGATGAGGCTTAGCTTGAGGTTTCAGGTTTAGACTGTTAGCTTTACTCTTAGATATTATCTTTAGAATTTATGTACATTTCATTCTTGATGACTCGTACATTTATATACATAGAATTGTGGATTATGGTGATCATTCTGGGATACGTTTTTAGATGCTGTGATTCTATACTTTCATGTTTATCTGGTTAGTTTTCCCTAGCTTGGTACAGCTTACTTTGTCGTGTCTAACGACGAAGGCTGGGCGTGTCCGACTCGTGTCTGATTATTCGGGAGCGGGTCGTGACAATCTCAGCTAGGCGTATCTCTTCGGCATCTCAATCAAGCGCATCTCTTTAGCGTCTCAATGTAGCATATGCGTCCTACTTTGACCTGATCAAGTGCTTCGGCTAATGAAGAAGTTATTGAGCATAACAAGAGCAGGCGATCAACCCCACTCTAGCTGAAGGAAGATCTCTCCAAAGCCCAAGGAAGAGGAGAGCACCGTAATTTCGATCTGGGGCTCTTCCACATTAATGAAGACGGGACTCGAATGTCCCGATCTTTGGATGCAACAGGCACCTTCAGCCTGCATCAGGACACCGCGATCTCGACTTTTGGATGTAACAGTCACCTTCACGAGTGTGTACAAAGACAACTCGACGCATCTTCACCCTCGGAAGCGTCTTGTCAACGGAATGTACTCGAGCGAAGAAGCTCATCTCCATTCGGGAAGACAAGAGAGAACGAGAAACAAACTCTCTCCTTGCTGCTATTTATAGGCCGGGCAAATCAAAGCCATACGCCAAGTGGCGGGCTCTCCGAATTCCGTGCAATGAATTTGCATTCATGGTGATGAACCTATCGCTTCGAAATTAGCCCAGTCAACATGCACAATCAAAACATTGGAAACCCAACAGTCGGACCAATAAAGATACGCCATGCAACAGACGCACCTGTCAGATCCCGCGCATCATACAGACGCACCCATCAATACCAAGCGCCTCGTAAGGATGCGCCCCACGTGTCCCTATACGCCTAGTAGAACGCAGAGCAATGCGCCCACTCAAAAGCTTATCACCCATCAAAAAGCATTAAATGCTTAAGTCTGAGACGACAGCAGCCATGCCTCGATGACAGAGCAGCAGCAACTTTTGCAGTAAATGAAGCGCCGCTGACGTCAGCGTCATCATTACTCTCCTCTATCGTTTATAAGCCACGTAGTCGACCAACCACTCGCATGCGCCTTCGCAGCCATGCGCCCGAAGATTTGTATGTGCCTCAAATGCCTTGCGTCTCTGACTTACTTCTGATCACAGAAGTCAAGTCGCTGCATGTGCCTACCTAGCCATGTGACCAAAACATGCACCTCAAAAGCCATGCGTCAAGACTGGTTCGTGATTCCTAAAGATTACGAGCTAAATCTTCTCATGCGTCGGATCCCAGGCGCAGCTCATCAGATCCCTCTCCACCAAATTCGAGATCTTTGAGCCATGGGCATATGTCACGTGTCCTTCAACTCAGTTCAGTCCACGAAGGGGTGCTAACTATCCAAGATCTCAGCAACCGAAGAATACTCTCAGTCGCCACGTTTCAGCTCTTTTGCAGCACCACAAGCGCAATATGAAGGATTCAATCCCCAAATCAGGGCACATCAACCATGCGCCCCCGCCAGCATCAGCCACATGGCGTTCCCACGACCAGGCGCATCCGACATATACGCGCATGAGAAGTCCAACCTGCTGCTTTTAAATAGAGGGATCATTTTCTTCTTTCACACACACACAGAGACAAAGACAGAGAACGAGACCATCAGAGTTACAGAGACGCACGTCCACTCATAGAGATCGGAAGAGACACTCAATGCCTTCTTTTCCTCTTTAATCTCCGGCATCCAGAGCAACCCAGACATTCAGAGAATCTAAAATCGTCGTCAGACCGTCAACGGAGTCAACGCATTACCACTCGCTCCATCAACACAAGTACCCAGATAAAAACAAAAGTGTACTCTTTGGACTACGTCTAAGTCCTACATTATAATACTATTCTGTTTGTGATTGAAATTCCAATTCAAAGATTTTTATGGCAAACAACCATATTCGCCGCCATAGTAACCTCTTCGAAATCTATCGACAGAGCTTTGGAGTCGATAAGACTCTGCATGTACCGCTTTAATTGGAAGCATTCATGAGTTGAATAATGGACATAGCGGTGGAAGTAACAATATTTTAGGTCCTTCATTTCTGCTGCTCGGGGCTCGTACCTTAGTAGAGGGAGCTGGATCCTACCCCTTACAAGATCATATCGATGATAGGTTTGACATGACTATCTTCAAATGAGTAATTCACCATGGGCCATTGACCTTTCGTCTGTTTTTTGTTCGGGCTTCTGGGTTGCATCAGCGACCATGGCGTGTTGGCCTTTATCGTCCCGGTTGGAGGTGCTGCCACTGTTGTTGTTGCTAGAGGTGGAACCAGGACATTTACCTTTATCCTCTCCATCTGGGATGTGTAATCCTAAATGGCGAGCCTTCTTCAATTTTGCCTCTGCATTGGTAGCACTTATAATGAAGGTCGTCCAATCCCTGAATTGATCGTCACCCATCAAGAGGCTAATTGTGGGAAGCAACTTCTTCTAGCAGATTTCAATCAAGGAGCTCTTAGGATTGCCTTGGGGAAATCTTATTGCGATTTGGCGGAACTGCTTGATATAGTTCCTTGTTAGCTCCCTCTCTCCCTGAACGACGTCCATGAGAGATGACATTGTCACATCATGCCCCACTTCGTAGAATCTCTTCAGGAACATATGCTTGAAGCCGTCAAAAGCAAGAATACAATTGTCGAAAAGGTTGCGGTACCAGTCGAACGCTATCCCCTCCAATGCTCCGATAAATAATCGTGTGAGGATGGCGTCACTATACGACAAATGGTCGATTGTGACCTTAAAGTAAGTCATGTACCGACTAGCAGAGGTCTTTCTGTCATATGAATCGATATGAAACGGCTTGTACCGTAGTGGAAAAGGCATATCTCTCCATGCAACGGGATATGGCTGTCGTATTCTGAGGTCCCGAGAGGAGTCTCAAGCATTGAACATTGCTCGAAGCTCCTGGACTTCCCTTCTAGCCTCCTTGGCTTCGTCCGCAGCTGAAGGAATGGATGCTCCTAAAGGATCATCACCCAAAAGAGGGACGGTTGTGTTGGAGTCCGCGTTGACTGCGGGTCCCAAGCTTATTTGTCCGGGCGTCCTTGCTGGTTGAGTTGGCAAGGTGGCTTTGATTTCGTCTACAGACTTGACCAAGGACAGGATCATGGCCTCAAGTACATCTAGACATTGTCGTTCAGTAGGCGCTTCATGATCATCGTCAGCCATAAAGATTGTCCTCACGTGACTAGAAATAGAAATGATCGTAGCAGAGGTGCTCTCTGTATCGTACCCTTGTACAGAGAAATCATCGGGGAATATCGAAATATCATCTTCCTCGAACTCGAAAGGGGTGCTACCCCCTGTGCAGGAAGCCGCATCGTCTTGGCGAGGGTGGTGGCCCTCAGGGAAGTACATGTCTGTTGTGCAGTTCTGGGGGATCTCTACCACCTATGTGTGTTCTTGGTACATCGGATAGTCGCATAAATTGAGGAAACTGCTACCCCCAGCTTCATCTACTCCGAAGGAGGCCGAAGGCGCACCCCTAGGTGCTGGAAGTTTCTTTTTGGTTCGAGTGCCTAAATAGACACCCCCTGTGGTTGTCGGCAACAACCCTCTAGATGAAAGTTTTCTTGTTATACTGGCTAAGATTGTCGGGCTGGAAGAGCCGGTCTCCTTTTATCCTTTGACGGGAGGAACCTTCTGAGTTGAATTATAGGAGGCGAAAGGAAACTCCTCATCTCCTGGAATTTGCACCTATTTTTTAAGTTATTGTCAGACAGGTGCTGGCTGCTGCAGTCGTTAGAAAACCGACTGCCGATCTTTAGGTGCTGCCGACTCGTTGCAGCAGCAGTGAATGTTGACTTGGGTGCAACGACGTCCCGAGAGGGACTCATCGTATGTCAAGGTTGCCTCCTTGCATTTGTGAGTAATCACCTCACACAAGTCGGTAGCAAGCTGATCAACCCTTGCACCAAACTTGTGGACTCGGATATCCCGAGCGCACAGGTGCTTAGGTATCATGTTTGCTCCCTGATCCGAGGCTAGTAAAAGCACTTGCTCTGGATCGTTTGAGGAAGAATTTAATGATCCACCCTGTTCGTTAGCCCTAGGGGACTGGACGCGGGTGGTTCTGTACAACTTTTCATCAGGAGCCCGTATAACAGTTAACGGAGCCCGCTGACAGTCAGCAACTTGGACAGTTGACTTGGCTTATTGGGCCCGTACTGTCCTAGACTTCTTTAACTTATCACCTAAAGGTGCATAGTAAAAAGTGGCCAGATTGATACATCCTATATTCTCAATGGGCCGCATAGAGTCGGGCCCGCATGACATATGGTTGAACACAAAGCTTCTGACAGGGTCGCATGAGACATCCTGTTTGAGGCCAGGATTGGCTACCGCATAGGCTATCTTCCTGCTGCCCGAGCTGGATGCCGCATAGGCCATCTTCCTACGGCCAGAGTTGGCTGCCGCATGGGCCATCTTCCTGCGGCCAGAGTTGGCTGCCGCCTGGGCCATCTTCCTGTGGAAAGAGTTAGCTTACGCATGGGCCATCTTCCTGCGGCTAGAGTTGGCTGCCGCATAGGCCATCTTCCTGTGGTCAGAGTTGGCTGACGCATGAGTTGTCTGCCTGCGGCCAGAGTTGGCTGCCGCATGGACAGACTGCCCATTTCTCTTATGCGGCTTCTTCTTTGTCCGCATGGATTTCCCTTGTGCCCCAAAAACTCAGCATCGTAGTGTTTTTCTCTGCTAGATTTAGGGACAGTAGGGTCCTTTGTGGTCAAAAGCAAAGCCACAAGAGAGCTTTGGTCACCGTCTTGGGCTGCAGAAGGAGCCTCTTCGAGAACTTGGTCGGGACAACAGTTTTGAGCACCGACATCCTGCGAGTTCTCTTTGGGTTGGCTCGCTTATGTGACGGGCTGGCGTTCCCATCAGAGAGCATTTCTTCGAAGGCTTGTTGGTCAAAATAAACCACAAGCATTTGCAGTGTAGAGCCGAGCTTAGACGCGTCAGATTATGTCACCATCTTCTCATCAGAGGAGAAAGACGACCCCAGCAGAGTCGCCATTGTGTTTGACATTAAATATCAAAGACAGGTATTACAGAGATACTGAAATTGATTGCAAATGTGCTTGTACAAAGAAAAGCCTAGAAAAAAAATCCTAGGAAACAATCTTAGTATAATTGTTTAGTTTTTAATTCTGGAGGGTGACGGTGGAGGCTCGGAAAAGTGTATCAACTCTGTCTTACTCCTTGGACTATCCGACGCAGTCTTTAGCTCTTAAAGAAATTGCCTTTTGAAGGTTGCCCACCTTTTACAAGGGTATGGCACCCTGCAATTTATAGTGGTATATATTTTTAGCTGCATAGATGGCCTGTGGCCACGTGGCTAATCAGCACTTGAAGACCAGTTCTTTGGCCGCCAGTTATCGATTTTTTGGGATTTTATTGCAGCAAATCTGGGTGGTTGTGACTTGGTCAGTCTACCATGTGTCTTATCGCAGGATAGGAATCATTTTGAGCTGCATAAGTCTCTCAGTTTTCGACCATGTTGGGCCGCGTGAGACTCATGCGACTTAAGCCGCAATCTTCCTTAGTCCGCGTATAGCTTAAGGACTTTTAAGCCGCATAGATTCTGTATTTTGGGCCGCATAATGCTCATGCGTCTTGGGTTACAATCATCCTTGGCCGTATGAAGTTCGGCGACCTTGGGGTCGCATATGTTTGAGCCGTATAAGGTTCATGCGACTTGGGTAAAACTCCTTCTGGCCGCATGAAAGTGCATGAATCCTGCCTTTCGTGACATGACATTTTGTCTGCTCATGTCTAACTTCTTATCTTTTTTGTCAGAGTGTCAAAGCTGTCATTTTTTTTCAGTTTTGACATAATTTGTTAGCTTTATCAGACGAACTGATCAACTTGGCCGCATATCGTTCTTCTGCGGCTCGAATCAGTCTGGTTGTCAACGGGCCGCATAGGGTGTCGAATCTGTCATGCGGCTCTCCTTTATGCAGACAAGTATTGCCCAAAGTACTTATACGGCAAATTTGTGACCTGTATGAACCCTATATTTTTTATTATTCTACATATAACTATCTATCTATATTTCTATACACATCCATACCCACTCACTATCCTAGGATATTACCAATACTCATGATACCTACTCAACTCTTAACATACTACCTAACATTTACCTAATCATATAACACATTGATATTATCCACTTACCTTAGCTACTAGGATCCTCAAACGACCCTCACACACACACATAGTTGTCTAGTAGGTTTCTCTCCTCAGTATGCACTCACACACACGCTTACAAACACTCACACACAAGCACAACCTGCTGCTGTACCTGGACAAGAGCCCCCTGTCCACTGTATTGCTAATGAGCTACTGCTCCGTGCAGTACATAAAGCATGCATTGGCTCTCTCTACTGCTGTAACAGGTGCACCTGCCCAATGTGCACCTGTGTGCATATTCCTGTACTGCTGTGCAAGGTGAACAAGCCTAAAGCAGCAACTTGCTGCTCCTCCAATGCACTCGCTGCTGTGCAAACAATAGGGTATCTCCTGTTGTCTTTCCTGCAGTGCAAGTGCACTAACACCTACTGCCTTCTCCATTCCTCACTATCTATTACCCCACTTGCTTCTCTATGGCTAACACAGGTACACTAGTGTACATCTCCTATAACCTATTGCTGCTTGTAGGTAGGGCCTGCACCTAAGCCCCTCTCTTGCCCTATTGCTATAGCTAACTCCCAAAAATTCCCCCTAATGCCTGCTGTTCTGTGCAGGGTACAAAGCCTTGTGCACTGCTATGCAAGGTCTGTGCAGGAGCCCCCTATTCCCTGCTGTACACAGGGGCCAAGTGTACAGGTATGTTGCCTAGCCCCCTGTTATCTTCTCATTGTTGTTGTCCATCCCTCTATCACACACACATGCCTAACACCTGCCTATTGTTACCAGTGCACAGGTTTTCCCCCACACTACTTCCCTCTTCACTCCACACACCCTCATTCACACAAGCATGTGTATCTAAAAATCTACACACACACTAGTGTATCTATAGGGCACACACTCTTAGTTCACTACCCTCACACACACATATAGACACACACATGTTTATACCCCTACTCTAGTGTAGGAATAAACATAAATGCACAATGGTTCACATATACACATATACATATGGATACATACACTCTTATGCACATATACAATATATCAAACACCTGGTGTGCATCACACCCGTATCACACTAGACTACGATACGCTTGTGATACGCCCAAGATACCTATACCAAACCTTGTCCGAACCTAACAAAAACACTTGAGCATGTCTAGAATGAAAATTAGAAGCTAATTAGAGTGGTGTTGTCATGCCCCAGTTCCAAAATATACAGGAACTTGAGGCACGAGCATGCCAGCTAATACGATCTAGGATAAGTTCTTAATTTAATGGACTTATCCCTAGACGCACTTCGTTGTCAAGGGTACTAAAATAAACTAATCATCTATATCTCAATCCACAGTAATGAAGCAAATATCAAGAATGAACATAATATATTAAAGTTGGCCGCCCAGTAATATGCATGTTTGAGCAAGCTCAAGAAAGGAATAAGCTTGCAAATAATATTCTACATAGCAGCATGAATCAAATAAAGGTGAAATATATACATGGAAGAGTAAATGAAATACCAGAGAACAATACACACACACACACACACACACACACACACACACACACACACACACACACACACACACACATATATATATATATAACCTTAGTGCATCACGTAGCACCTGCACAGCTACTCTATACTAATTGCTCAGCAAATACCTGGAGAAATCACCAGGTCCTCAGCGAGACGTAGCAAGATACAGAAATGGATTCCATAATATGAACTGAATAAAATATACAACACGAATCATAACACGGTCCAATAACTAGTCATCAATCAATAAACAATAACTTTGACCAATCATGATCCATAAATGGCATACTAGCACATGATAAGTCATTGTCTTATGATACAGTCCGACATAGGTACATGAACTAACCATTCCAAGTGAATGCATGTTGAAGACGACTTTGGGGCGTATGTCTAGGTGAATAAATAATTTGCATCAAAACACGGTCCAACGTCGGATCACAAGCCGATGTAAACATACACGCACTAGTATATCTTCCAACCGTACCTAGCGTAGCTAGTGGCCACTGCCGGACATATCCCTAGTGTATGTATGGCCCATAACTGGGTAACCACATCCATAACCGGGTCCCACTGAGACTAAAATAAAATAACTGTTTGTCCCATACGCCTACTGATTGACTTTTCTGCCCCCAAAAATGTACAAGTCGTATCAATGACTCAGATAATCCATATCTCAATGTGAGTCTCTGACCTAGACATCATCTAACTCTATATGTACCGATACTCAAACTGTCGTACTGATGATCAGTCGAATGCGTAAGCTCATGCCAACATAATGAATCCTCACTCACAGTGTCGTGTAATGTCTCGTGACAAGTCGTAGAAGTTATTCGGGATAACTTCACAGTTTTTTGGTACATCTAGTAACTCTAAGTCATACATGCACACACCCATAACATCGATGCCATCATCGATAAAACCCAAATCATCATTGGATACATACTACCAGCGTCACCAACTAACAACACAAGAATAGCTATGAGTAATGTAAATAGAAAAAGTATGGCAAGGTATCTTGCCTGGGGTGAAGTAGTAATTCGATAATGTCCTTCAGGCAAATCGTCAAGTCCAAGAAAGCTAGCAACATAGGAGTCTCCATAAACGTTGCCTGATGCTGAAATGAAAATCACCAACATTACCAAAATAAGGAACAAGGCTAAAATTTGCTACCCATAAGTCCAATTCTGGATACAGGGGCAAAATGTTAATTTTGGGTCAAAATACGGTACGTTGTTGGACCCACTTGCACCAAAAAAAATTTCAGGATCAAAGTCATCAAAATCTAGAAAAATATATGTCCACGAGTCCAGAATGGCAATACAAACCTAACAGTATATCCAGAATTGGATTCCGATTAGCAGATCTCAAAATGACCCGTTGACCCAGACGTTGGAATCTGGTTTGCACCGAAATGCTGCCGAAGTCAAATTCCACTAAATCTAGCAAAGTATAAGTCAACGAGTCCAAAATGACAATACGAACCCAACGGTATATCTAGAATTGGATTCCGATGAGCCGATCTCAAAATGACCCGTTGACCTGGATGTTGGAATCTAGTTTGCACAGAAATGCGTGCCAATGCCAAAGTCTACTAAATCTGGAAAACTATATGTCAATGAGTGCAAAAAGATGATACGAATCCAACGATAAATCCAGAATTGGATTTCGATGAGCCGATCTCAAAATGATTCGTTGATCTGGACGTTGGAATCTAGTTTGTACCAAAATGCGTGCCGGTGCCCGCGTCGTCCAAATCTTGTAAATTATATATTAATTTGGGGCACAACGACACCACGAGTCCATTGGTGGTGTCATAATTGGAAACCGTAGTCGTGGGTCAAAAATTGGAATTTTGTAAGTTGGAAATTACGAATTTGGACGGCCAACTTTGGCGTCGAATTCAACCAATCAAATGAGCTAACAATGGAATGAATTTTAACGACAAGAAGTTGGTTATACCAGCTATGCACAGAAACTAGTGGCTCGTAAATAGAGCTACGTCGATGGAGAAACAAATTTGTCACTCCCCGTTCCGGATATATGTATTCGCTTCTTGATTCTTGTATATGGTATCAGGTAATTGTACATGTGCACCATTTAATTTATTATTTATTAATTGTTGCATGTAGCCTTTAATCATGTCATTAGTTAAATAGTTAGATCATGCTTAGGATTAGGGTTTCCATGAGAGCCCACCAACACCACTATATATATTCTCTTTCTCTTTCTCTCTCTCTCTTCATAACTTTTCATTATTTTCCTCAACCAACTTTTAGGCAAGTACAACTTGCTCAAAAGAGGAGATTTATGCATTTTTATTTCTCGATCTTTTCTTTGATATTATTAGTCTAAAATGTTCCTCTACTCATTCTCTACATGTTTAGTACTTGGTGTTTTAGATTTTAATGGTTATTTTTGTGTAGATCTAAGTCTCTATAAAATAGGGTTTTATGGGTTTTTATGGTTTTGATCTATCAAACTTGCTTATTTTCAAAAACTACTTGTTCCATGTTGTAGAGAATTCAATTTCATTTAGTTTTGACATTTATTTTGCCCAAATTTGAGTCCTATGGTCCAAGTTGTGGACATTTTAAGTTTGTAAAAATTTTATGGCCAAACTTGTTGCCAGTTGAGGACGATGGTGCCCGCCTGCGCGCCCCGTACGCACCCTCCCAGATCGCGTACCCCGCGTGCAACCTCGCCTGCAGTTTGCTCGTGCGTTGCATGGGCGCTATCCGTACACCTGCGCTCTGCTTGTTCGTATGCCCTTTGTGCGTACTGCTCCCGCACGCTGCCTGCGCATGCCTTTCTATGCGACTCGTGCGCCTACCCGTGCTTCCCGGGTGTGGTTGGTTTGTGCGCTCCGCGTGCGTGCCACCCTTCATACGACATGACATCCCCCATGTGCTATGCGTATGGTTTACCCTCGTGCCTATGTTTCTAAGTGACTTGCATATCCAGTAGCTTTCATTGACTATGTGACTTGATCTTTATTGCCGACCCAATTTTCTATGCATGTGCTGGTAAATCCTATGCGTTTACTAAGGTACAATCTATGTGAGCACCAAAGTACTATCTCATGTATTAAGTGTTCCTATGCAATTTATGTCAGTACATCCAAGGTCTCCAGCCCTTACATAATAAAGGATCGGTAGCAATGATGTGGTATGTGTTGCATGTTGCATTACACGAAGGAGGGATCCTTATGTATGACTTCTTGAGCAAGTACGGATCTTTACTTGGGGTACTTGTACTATGTACGACATCTAGGGGATAAACATATAACCACGACATGTGAATCCCGATATTAACGTAGGGTTTAACTAGGCAACTAATCTGGTAGATGCATTGGGTGGAAAGAATCTTGAGATCGTGCCAAACTAGCCACCCCAGGTCTCGTCCTGACGTGTCGGGTTGGCCGCCACGGATATGGTGTCATCCACCTATGGTAGATGAGTATATCCGACTCCTTTGTACTATGTGTTATATGTTTTAGCGCGGTAGCCTTATGGGAGATTAGTGCGTAATCAATGTGCTACATGTTTATATATATATATATATATATATATATAAAATATATATATATATATATATATATATATATATATATATATTTATATATTGGATTGGCTAGCCCTGCAGGAACGACACGATCTGCGGATTCCAATAATAACATTGCAGGGATAACTCCGCCAAATATAGAAAGCCATAGGAATGATTGGCCATTTGAAAAATGACTTGCGTGTGCCTTGGGCCTTCTATTAGTAACCAAGGGACACAGACTGTCATGGTGCGTGGTCCAACCCATGTCCTTGTTTGGTTGTTGGGTTGGGCTTTCGTGCTACGACAGGCTATGGACCGAGGTTACGACTGGAAGCTTATAACTTGATCATTACCATGGGTTGTGTCTCATCTCGTTTCGATATTGCCACCGTTTGTCCTTGTTTGGTTGTAATGGTTCCGTATGGACTCGATGATGCTTCATCACCCCATGACTCATAGGCCAAATCTTATTATTATCTTCATGCTTGGGTTTTATCTTACTTTTTTATGCTTTCTTGTGGTACTTGCTATTCAGGGCTGGCCCAGCTTGTTTTGTTTGGCCAGATCATGTTGCAGAGCCTGAGGATCCAACCTTCCTCTCTGACGTCAATGGTGCATACTAGGAGCATGGCTGTCGGGGGACTTGAGTGGGTTTCTTCTCTACCACTCTAGTATATTTACTTATGTACTGGCATTTTGCCACCGGCACCTGTTTAGCAGGTTGTTTTGGATATTTTGTCTTCTTACATAATTATAATTAAATCAGACTGCAGTTAAATACGATTATGTGCATGTGACTCTCTTGGCTAGCTAACTTATAAAGCTACTTCCCTATAATTATTTTGATCAAGCGTCGGGGATGCCTTATTGTTTTATTTCTTATGTTCATCAATAGTTGTTTCTTGCTTTGATTGAATGAGACATAGATGCTCTGTGAGACCATAAGAGACTTGATTATAGCATGCACCCCCTAGTATCATGATAGCGACTATCATATGGAGTAGCTGGCCTAGACACCCTCCATATTTTGGTACTGGGTGTGACAAGATTTTAGTGGTGGCCCATGCAGGTCTGGTTCTCAGACTTGTGGGGTGTTATTATATCAGTCTCAATCAAAACTTGTTCCCTTTGATATCTCGCTCCGTCTTTCCTTCCTCACCTTGATTGATAACTTGAATTACATCCTCGAATCATTTTCGTCCTGTCAATTGATATCCTTTATCTTTCCTACTAGGGGTGCTTCTTTCTCAGTAGCTAGCGAGGCCAGCGTAGAGAAATGTCCGACAGAGCATGACTTGACAGGGCAGCAACATATAGAAGTACCTTTTCCTGGACAGATTCGAGTGGAAGTGTTGTCGGAGCCAGTAGGGCAACACGTACCTGAAACTCCTACACCACCAGTGGTGCCGACAGCGAAGGCAGTACTCGTTGCTGCAACGTTCCTGGAAGTTATTCGAGGATTTCTGGCTACCCAACAACGTCAGGTGGCAGCCCAACAGCAACAGTAGACCCAGCAGCAGGAACAGAGTGTATTATTGAATCAGGGGTTACAATTAGCTCTTGAGAGGAGTGTCAGGAATGACTTGGAAGCATCGGGAAGGTTTTATCGACTTAACCCGAGATACTTCGATGGTAGGGAGGATGCCATTAGGGCGGTTGCTTGGCTTTATGATATTGAGGCCATTTTGGTAGCAGCAAAGGTTCCAGCAGAACAGAAGGTTGACCAAGTCAGATTATTGCTTCAGGATCTCGCCCAAGACTGGTGGGTATCAGAAGAGGTTAGAATGAGGCATCCTGTACCTTGGAATAGCTTCAGTACCTGATTCAAGGTTAAGTACTTTGGCATGGTGGCACGATATGAGCTACAGTAGAGGTTTATCAGTCTCAAGCAGGCTGGTAAGACGGTGGACGGTTATGCAACAAAATTATGTAGACTGAGTCAGTTTGCACCTGCGATGATGGCTACGGAGCAGGAAAAGGCTGTGAGGTTCTAGCAGGAACTTCATCTGGTGATTCTACAGCTGGTAGAAGGGCACGACTATCAGACTTTTGATGCTATTTCAACGACAGCTCGGAGGCACGAGCTTACTCAACAAAGGTTGGCAAAAAGGACGGGAGGCCAAAAGAGGTCTCATTCCCAGAGTGGGGGTGGAGGAGCAGTACAATGAACATCGGCACCAGCACCCGGTATCCGTATTCATGAGTCAAGAGTGCCGCAGAAGTCGACAGTATCAGAGATAATAGTACCGTTCGGCATCAACAGCCGAAGAACCAACAACAGCACCGAGGGTGCCTATAGGATGTACTTACTACTGTAAGGAAGGGCATAATAGGGATGTATATCGTTTAACTAATGGGTTGTGCATGAGGTATGGCAGTCCACACCACAGGATTGCCAATTATCCTATGATACAGGAGCCATGAGGGCCAGTTCAGCAGTTTTTGACGTTGTTAGCTCCAGGGGCAGCACCGAACAGAGGACCAGCATTAGCAGTAAGGCCACTAGCCCAACGTCTGTCGACACAGGCACAAATGTTTCTCCAGAAGCATAATCAAGGAGGCTAGCAGAGGCCGCAGCAGCAGCATGGTCAAGGAAGGCAGCAGTAGGAAGCTCAGCAAGGCCAGGATCAGGCCTTCACCATCTCTGGAGGAGGCACTAGATTCAGGCGACGTGGTTGCAGGTAATGTTTCTGTTACCTCTTTTTTCTTGCAGTAGCATTATTTGATTCGGGGGCTACCCATTCTTTTATATCTGTATGATTTGCGATACGTATTGGATTGGAGTTTGAAGCATTGACAGAGCAGATGAATATACTCACTGGTAGTGGGCTCGTAGGTGTTAGCAGAGCGTGCTTAGCATGTCCGGTCGTAGTATGTGGGCGATTATTGCCTGTATCTTTGATTGAGTTCCCTATGGCAACTTTGACGTTGTCCTAAGCATGGACTAGTTGAGAGACAGTCATGCGACGATAGATTATCGAGGAGGTAGGGTAGTATTTAATTTTCTTGGCATTGAAGAGTTCGCCTTTGTTCGATCATTAGAAGAACGGCCCAAGGGCATAGTTGCAGCGGCAGTGTTAGAGCAGGAGCAGATTCCAAGAGTGGTCAGAGAGTTTCTTGATGTATTTCCTAATAAGCTTCCAGGTTTACCACCGGTGAGAGATATTGAGTTTTGCATCGAGTTGGATCCTGGAACAGAGCATAAAGCCGACAGAGTTTACAGGATGCCGCAGTCAAAGTTGGGCAAGGTGTACCAGCATAAAGAATAACTGAAGGCAAAGCAGTTTACTCGAGATAGTGAATCACCCTGGGCAGCATCGGTAATTTTAGTACCTAAGAAGGATGGATCGACGTAAATGTGTATTGATTACCGACAGTTGAATGTAGTGACAATGAAGAACAAGTATCCATTACCAAGGATTGATGACTTGTTTAATCAGTTGAGTAAAGCCTGTGTCTTCTCTAAGATTGATCTTCGATCTGGATATTATCAAGTGAGGGTTCGAGAGTAGGACATACCCAAGACAACATTTAGATCCCAGTATGGGCATTATGAATTTCTGGTGATGATATTTGGACTTACTAACGCCCCAGTAGTGTTTATATATTTGATGAGTCACATCTTTATGCCACATTCGTATAAGTTTGTAGTAGTATTCATAGATAACATCCTTGTCTATTCCAGTAGTGAAGATGAGCATGAGAAACATCTTCGGACAGTTTTGCAGACCTTGAGAGAGAATCAACATTATGCGAAGCTTAGTAAATATGGGTTTTGGTTGGATCATATTTTATTCCTGGGATATATCATTTCTGCAGTGGGAGTGTTAGTAGATTCGAAGAAGGTTGAGGCAGCAAAAAATTGGCCAGTTCCGTAGACAGTAGCAGATGTACGTAGTTTCCTAGGATTGGTAGGTTACTACAGGAGGTTCGTGGCAGACTTTGCCAGGATTTTGGTACCCTTGATATGTTTGACACTTAAGGATATAGGGTTTGTTTGGTCAGTGAAGTGTCAGACATCATTTGATGAGTTGAAGAAGAGATTGATCTAAGCCTCGATCTTGATGCTTCCAGTAGGATCAGAAGGGTTTATAGTATATTATGACGCATCTGGGAAGAGACATGGGTGTGTATTTATGCATCATGGTAAGGTGATAGCATATGCGTCTTGACAGCTTCGGGACCATGAGAAAAACTACCTGACTCACGATCTAGAGTTAGCAGCAATAGTATTTTCACTTAAGTTATGGAGGCATTATTTGTGTGGGGATCGAGTGGAGATTTACACTGATCATAAGAGCTTATAGTATGTATTCACCTAGAGGGACCTGAACATGAGGCAGAGACGATGGTTGGAGTTACTAAAGGACTTCGATGTGAATCTTCAGTATCATCCAAGCAAGGCGAATGTGGTAGCAAATGCTTTGAGTAGGAGAGGTAGTACATTCATCTTGACCTCGCAGAGGCATATTTTGGAAGATCTTCAAGAAATTAGAATTAAAGTGATCCGACCACAAGATACAGGAATCATGACCAGTTTGCAGATTCAGTCTACTTTAGTGGAGAGGATCAGAGCCGTAATGGCAGAGGACACGCAGATCCGGAAGCTTCGGTCAAAATGCAAGTCAGGTCTCAGAAAAGAGTTAGTAATCCATGAAGATGGTGCACTTAGGTTCAAAAACCTTCTTTGTGTTCCGAGTGGAGACCATCGACGAGAGGTTATGACAGAGGCTCACGATTATCTTTATTTCATTCATCTCGAAGGAATAAAAATGTATCAGGACATAAAGCAGCATTTTAGTGGAATAGCATGAAGAGGGAGATCGCGAGATTCATTTCTAGGTGTTTGGTATGTCAGCAAGTGAAGGGAGAGCAAATGAGGCCAGCAGGGTTGTTACAACCGCTTCCTATTCTGGAGTAGAAATAGGAGAACATCATGATGTATTTATGACCGATTTACCTAGATCCCGACTGGTCAAAACACAGTTTGGGTGATAGTGGATCGGCTCACAAAGGTTGCTCATTTTTTTTCTTTCAGAATGGGGCAGTCTACTGAGTAGTTGGCAGAAATATATATAAAGCAGATAGTGAGGCAGCATGGTGTGCCAGTTAGCATAGTATCAAATCGGGACACACAGTTCACCTCTTACTTTTGGCGTAGTTTGCATCAAAGTTTGGGTACCAAGTTGAGGTTCAGTACAGCTTACCATCTGCAAACTGATGGACAGTCAGGGAGAACCATTCAAACGTTTGAAGATATGCTACGAGCTTGTACCTTAGACTTCGGCGGATCTTGGGAAGATCATCTTTATTTGGTAGAATTCTCTTACAATAACAGTTATCAGGCAAGTATTCAGATGGCTCCGTTTGAAGTATTATATGGAAAGAAACACAAGTCCCCTCTGGCATGGGACGACATAGGACAACAAAAATTATTGGGACCAGAGATGATTACGCAAATAGTAGAGACAGTCAAGTTGATCAGAGAGCGACTTCGAGTTGCGCAAGACAAACACCGATGCTGTGCAGATCAGTATCGTAGGCCTCTAGTGTTTTGTGTTGGTGACCAAATGTTTTTACAAATTTTTCCTACTCGAGGTATCATTATATTTGGAACCCGAGGAAAGCTTAGTCCGAGATACGATGATCCATATGATATTCTCACTCGGGTAGGCGATGTTGCTTATCATCTTGCCCTTCCTTCTTCGCTACATGATGTACATGATGTGTTTCATGTATCTCAGTTGCATAGGTATGTCCTAGATCCCAGTCATGTCTTCGATCATTCTGAGCTGGTCGTCGGTATCGACCTGACTTAAGAGGAACAGCTCGTATCCATTTTGGATCGGCGAGAGAAGGTGCTAAAAAACTGGACTATTAGACTTGTCTGCATCGCTTGGGGCCATCACTTACCAGGAGAGTCGACATGGGATCGCGAGGACGAGAACAGATCTCGATATCCGTACTTGTTCGATTCAGAAGGTATATTTATTCTTACGCCTTCGTAACATGTTTCCGTGCTTGCATTACACCTACTAGGGTGGATGATTGTTCTCTTATGCCTGATAGAATTGATATAATTACATGAGTAGTTAGTCTTGTAATTAGTGTTCTTGCTTGCCTTAATTTCTCTATCTTGTCTTGGCTGAAATTTCGGGGACGAAATTTTTTGAAGGTGGGTAGAGATGTCACTCCCCGTTCCTGATATACATATTCGCTTCTTGATTCCTGTATACGGTATCATATAATTGTACATGTTCACCATTTAATTTATTATTTATTAATTATTGCATGTAGCCTTTAATCATGTCATTAGTAAAATAGTTAGAGCATGCTTAGGATTAGGGTTTCCATGAGAGCCCACCAACCCTACTATATATATTCTCTTTCTCTCTCCCTCTTTTCATAACTTTTCATTATTTTCCTCAACCAACTTTTAGGCAAGTACAACTTCCTCAAAAGAAGAGATTTATGCATTTTTCTTTTTTGATCTTTTCTTTGATATTATTAGTCTAAAATATTCCTCTCATTATTCTCTACATGTTTAGTACTTGGTGTTTTAGACTAATGGCTATTTTTGTGTAGATCTAAGTCTCTAAAAAATAGGATTTTATGGGTTTTCAAGGTTTTGATATAACTTGCTTATTTTCAAAAACTACTTGTTCCATTTTGTAGAGAATTCAATTTCATTCAGTTTTGACCTGTATTTTGCCTAAATCCGAGTCCTATGGCCCAAGTTGTGGACATTGGAAGTTTGCAAAACCTCTATAGCCAAACTTGCTGTCGGTTGGGGACAACGGTGCCCGCTCGTGCGCCCCACGTGCAGCCTCCCCGCTCTTGTGTCCTATACAGCCTCGCCTGGACGTCGTTCGTACGTTGCATGTGCGCTGTCCGCGCACCTGCGTGCAGCTTGCTCGTACGCCCTGTGTGCGCTGCTCCCACTCGCTACCTGCGTGTGCCTGTCCATGCGTCCCACATGCCTAACCGTGCATAATTGTTTCATACGATCCACGTGTCGTGCCAACCTTCACGCGACGTGCCATCTCCCGTGCGCTACACGTGTGTTTGACCCTCGTACCTATGTGCCTAAGTGACTTGCGTATCAAGTAGCTTCCAATGACTATGTGACATGATCTTCATTCCCCTCCCAATTTTCTATTCATATACTGGTAAATCCTATACGTGTATTGAGGTACAATCTATGTGAGCACCGAAGTGCTATCTCATGTGCTAAATGTTCCTACACAATATATGTCAGTACATCTAAGGTCTCCAGCACTTACATAATAAAGGGTTGATAGCAATGACGTGGTATGTGTTGCGTGTTACATTACACTAAGGAGGGATCCTTATGTATGACTCCTTGAGCTAGTAGGGATCCTTACTTGGGATACTCGTACTATGTACGACATCTAGGGGGATGAGCATGTGACCACGACATGTGAATCCCGATATTAACATAGGGTTTAACTAGGCAACTAATCTGGTAGATGCATTGGGTAGGAAGAATCTCGAGATCGTACTATGCTAGATACCCTAGGTCCAGTCCTGACGTGTCGGGTTGGCCGCCACGGATATGGTATCATCCGCCTATGGTAGATGATTATATCCGACTCGTATGTGCAATGTGATATATGTTTTAGTACGGTAGCCTTACGGGGGACAATGCGTAACCAATGTGCTACGAGTTTATATATATATATATTGGATTGGCTAGCCCTGCTAGAACGATATGATTTGCTAATTCCTATAGCAGCATTGCGGGGATAACTCCGCCAAATATAGAAAGCCGTAGGAACGATTGGCCATTTGAAAAATGACTTGCGTGTTCCTTGGGCCTTCCGTTAGTAACCGAAGGACGCAGACTGTTATGGTGTGTGGTCCAACCCATGTCCTTGTTTGGTTGTTGGGTTGGGATTTCGTGCTACGACAGGCTGTGGATCGAGGTTAAGACCGGAAGCTTATAACTTGAGTATGACCATAGGTCGTGTCTCATTTCGTTTCGATATTGGCACCGTTTGTCCTTGTTTGGTTGTAATGGTACCGTATAGACTCGATGATGCTTCGTCACCCTATGACTCATAGGCCAAGTCCTATTATTATCATCTTTATGCTTGGGTTTTATCTCACTCTTTTGTGCTCCCTTATCATACTTGCTATTCGGGACTGACCCCGCTAGTTTCGTTTGGACAGATCACGTAGCAGAGCCTGAGGATCCAACCTTCCTCTCTGACGTTAATGGTATACTAGGAGCATGGCTAGCGGGGGACTTGAGTAGGTTTTTTCTCCACCACTCTAGTATCTTTACTTATGTACTGGCATTTAGCTACCAACACCTGTTTAGTCGATTGTTCTGGATATTTTATATTCTTGAATAATTATAATTAAATCAGACTGCACTGAATACGATTATGTGTTGGTGACTCTCTGGGCTAGCTAACTTATAAAGCTAGTTCCCCATGATTATTTTGATGAAGTGTCGGGGATGCCTTATTGCTTTATATCATATATTCATTAATTTTTGTTTCTTGTTTTGATTGATTGAGATATAGATGTTCTGTGAGACCATATGAGACTTGATTGTAGCATGCTGTAACTACCCTATATTTTATATGGGTAATTATTTATTTATTATATAGTTTATAGTATTTTAGAAAATTTATATGATTATGAGATATAGTAGTGTATATTATATGATATATATATATGCACTTCTAATAATAACTAGAAATAATATATTATTTATCCTGATGTAAATATGTTTTAAAAAAATTTATGATTATTTTCCTATATTTATGGTATTAGTGATTTATTAATTTTTATCTATAAATTCGTGGTATTAAATTTTACATCTATTTACATATAAGAGCTTATATATATATATATATATATATATATATATATATATATATATATATATATATATATATATATATATATATATATAGTTTTGTTCCAAGCTGCTGCTCTTCCCGCTGGGGAGCCCCTAGGGACTCCTCCCCCTTGTCCATCTAGCCCGCCCGACGCTCCTCTCTCCCTCCCTCCGACGTTCGATGGCTCCATCTTGGCCGGACGAGCGCCTGGCCTTGGTTAGTCATCCCCCCTTTCTTTCCCCTCTCCCCTTGTTCTTCCTCTTCCTCCGTCACCCCACTTTTCTCTCTCCCACCGCCCCATTAAGGCAGCTCCGTCCCCTCTGACTTCTCTCTCCTGCCTCCCCACCAGCCTCCGCCCCCTCATCTCATTCGTTCTGGTGTAACCCCCGGACTCCCTCCCAGCGTGGCATCCACCCTCACTTGGACGCTGCTCCCGGCGGTAGCCAGGCCGCCCCTCCTTGGGCCGGGAACGCCCTAGCGTTCGATTCTCGGTTGGCGCCTATTCTCCTTCTTCAAATTTCAAATGGGACTGATGTCTCCTCGGGTTGGGAGCCCCCCTGCGGTGCAGGCTGTGGTTCCCCCAATGCCTGGCCTCTCGTGCTTGCTAGCAGCTATTCCCCACACGAGACGGGCCCACCTTTTCAATCACTTCCTTCGCGTGCTTCTTCCATTCCCTCTGCTCCAGTCGGTGGGTCCCACCCAGACTTTTACGCTGGTCTTAGCGGAGGGATTAGCCCTGCCTTTTACGCAGCGCTTAGCCATGGTTTTTATGCTCCGCAAGCTGCTGGGCCTTATGTCGGGCCCCAAGCAGACTCTTCCACATATTTTTTCCCATCTCAGGCCGCGTATTCCCTTCCCTCTCTCCTTCTGCATAATCCCTCCTATCCTCCACGCTTATTATCCTCCATCCTTCTCCGCGCTCTCGGGCGGGTCCCTCCCCCTGCTCATTATGCATATCCATTTCCCGTAGTGTCCTCCCGTGCCCAACGCTATTCCTTCCTCGTTGGGTTCTTCGCAGCCCCCTCCGCTCGCTACCCCGGACCTTCCCCCTTCCACTTTTCCCATTGCTCCCCCACCCCCTTGCCCTCCCCTCGTCCTCCGGCTCGGCCATCGAGTCTTCGGGCCCGGCGTCCTCCGTTTCCCTAGACCCTGCGGCTAGCTCCCCCTCTCCACTGATGGTTTCGCTCGCCTTGGCCGATATCGGCCTGGGAGTCTCAGGCGCTTCGGTTCAGGGTGCCAGTCCCCCGGCGGCGATTGGATCGCTATCGACGTCTTCCCTTGCGCGTAATGAAGCCATCACTCCGTCCCTCCCAGGGCCGCCCCTCCTTTCCTCCCCTGGTAGGGTCTCCCGGCGGACCCCGTCTCCAACTCCCCCTGTCCTGTGCTTTTCCCACCCATGATCGCCCCCTCGCCTTCCTGCGGGGAGTCACTCTCCCCTTTCCCTTCCGGATCAGCTTCGGCGTCCTACGTCGCCAAGCTGCGCCCGAACATAGCTCATGAGCAGAGTCGTCTTTTTTCTAATATTCATCTTCCAGACATAGAGTGCTCCCGGGACTCCCCAGTGTATTTTATTCCTTTTTCCGACTTGGAGTTAACCTCTCTGTCATCCTCCATTCCCCACTCCTTCATCCTCAAATTTTCCACTGGCTGTCCCAAACTCTCCAGGATGCAGGAGGAGATAGCCAGCTGGAGACTATTGGCGCATTATCGTGTAGTACCCCTCGACCCTAGGCATATTCTTCTCCACCTATCCTTCGACCTTGACCACAGGACCGTGTGGTCCAAAGGCACGTGCAGGATTGAATCCCACCAGTTGAAGATCATTAAGTGGTCGACAAGCTTTAGCACCAAAGAAGACTCAGCGAAGTTCGCCGCCTGGGTTACCTTGCCCAATCTACCCCTCATTTGCTTTGTCCCGATGGCACTTAGGCGTATTGCCAATTCCTTCGGTACGTACGTAGCAACGACTCCAGAGACAAGCAACCTCACCAAGGCTCACTACGCCAAAATCTGTGTGGAACTCGACCTTTCATCCGAACCACCTAATTTTATCACTATCGAGCTGGGCAACCAGACCCACACCCAACAAATCCTTTACGACAACTACATTTTGTTCTGCAACTACTGCCATTTAAGAGGTCACACCCCAAAACATTGCCACCATCTCCATCAAGAACTCAAGAAGAAACCTGTCCGGAATGACAAAGTGCCAACAGAGGGGAGGACACCCAAGGCACCCCTTCTAGCTCTTCCAAACTCACACACACGATTCAGCTCCAGTGACGACAAGTCAGATAAGAGCGAGATCCCTAGCAAAGCCTTGATCCCCTTTAATACCCAAGCTATCACTCTCTCCAACCAATTCGATGCTCTAGCTTCGCGGGAAGCGGCTTCCCATACGGGAACAGCGCCCCCCCAAGTCGATCGCGCCATCACCATGATTCCCTACTCGGTGGATGTTGAGGCGACCATTGTCACCATCGATGTTGAACAACAACAAACCAACGAAGACCCTGTTGAAGCAGCCCTTGCAATTCTAGGTCCAGACCTAGTTCAGAGAGGCCAACAGGTTCTAGCTGCATGCTTCCCTCTCCAGCAATCTATACTTTTGATTGGTAGCACCAGTGACTCCTTATTTATTCCCCAAGAGGACCCCATACTGGACTTCGCTGGGAATCGACCGGTCATCCCCCGGAACAACACGAGGATCAACTCGAGACCATCCCACCCCGACTAAGACTGAGTACGGGGCCAATGTCAGGAAAGGACCTATAGATACCACAACCATCCAAACCAGAACTGCCGCCAAGCGGAACAAATAAACCCCCCTAAAACTTCTTTAATGATTAATATCCTATCCTGGAATGTCCACGGGCTGGGGAACAAACCCACATTAAAGAGAATTACCAGCCTTAGAAAAATTTACAAGATTGATATCCTCATTATTCTAGAACCCAAAATTCCCTCCAAAAGATTAAAATCTATCCAGTTGCAGCTGGGGCTACCCACGGCCATTGCTGGCAGACATTACATTTGGATCCTCTGTACGAAAGACGTCAAAATCAGGAGTATCCAGGACACCCGGCAGGCCCTCTCCTGCTGGTTGGAACATCCCATGCTCCCCCAGTGCGCCATCATCTCGGCGGTCCATGGCAGCTGTGATATTATAGAGCGGATACATCTCTGGAACGAACTCCTTGACATCCACCTAAACCACATCAACTCTCCTTGGCTTTGCATCGGGGACTTTAACGCGCTAACCTGCAGAAAAGAGAAAATGGGGGGACGCCCTCCTCCTATCCTGGCCATGAAAGACTTCAACAACTTCATCTTCAATGCTAATCTAACCTCGCTCCAGTTTACCGGCAATGCCTTCATCTGGTGCAACATGCAAGAAGGCGACCGTCGTAAATATTCCCGTCTAGACAGAGCCCTCACAAACGACCTCTGGTACGGAATAGAGATCACAACCAACCTGTCCCATCTCAATTCCTCTGAATCTGACCACGCCCCTCTGCTGTGGAAATTAAAAAACAATACTAATCCATCCAAAAAGAACTTCCAATTCTTCGACTTCTGGACCGAGCACCCCCAATTTTTAGGGCATCGTCACGGAAGCGTGGAATCATGAGGATTCACCCAATCCCCTCTCCCCGGTGAGCAACAAGCACAAGGCTACGAGGAAAGCCCTGTCCAATTGGAGCAAACTAGCTTACAGAGACATTTTTCAAGCCGTGCGGGTCGCCGAGGACGATGTCACCCGTACCGAAGCTAGGTTTGCATCGGATCGGTCCCCGGCGGTTAGGATTTCCCTGAACCTCACCAAGGCTATGCTTAAATTTAGGATCAAAGTGGAGGCATATTTCTAGAAGCATAAAATGGGACAGCGACGGGGATAAAAACATGAAATACTTCCATGCCTGCATTAACGGGCGAAGACAGATGCTATCGATTCACCATACTATTGACGACAGCGGGAACATCATTACCGACCAAAGAGCATCCAAGAGGCTGCTACGGACTTCTATTTCAAATTATTCTCCAAAGATACGGTTCACAAAGACAACGCCTTCCTGGATCAAATCCCCTCTCTCATTAATGACAACGACAAAGCCCAGCTGGAGCACCCCCTGCTATCCAAGAAGTGAAAGATGTATTGTGGGCTCTGAACGAGCATAGTGTACCCTGACCGAATAGCTTTTCGGGGGTCTTCTTCCGCAAGTGTTGGGACATTATCAAGCAGGATGTCACTGAAGCGGCTATTGCATTCCTCGAAGGAGCCACATACACCAAAGCCATTTCTAGCACCAAACTGATCCTTATCCCGAAAAAAGAAAACCCGAAGTCCTTTCGCGACTTTCGACCCATCAGTCTGTGCACTTTTACCAACAAGATCATCTTCAAAATCGTCGCTACTAGAATGGCAGGGATCCTCCCCAAGATCATTTCTGAGAAGCAATGCCGGTTTGTTCGTAGAAGGAACATCCAGGACAATATTATGTTGGCCCAAGAGTTAATAACCTGTATGAAGTTTCCGGTAAGAGGGGGCAACATCACCGTCAAAATTGACATGGAGAAAGCTTATGACAGACTAGATTGGCAATTTACGATCTGGGACTTCAGGGCATTTGGTTTCTCTAAAAATTGGACCAACACAGTGTGCAGATCTATCTGCAACTCATGGTTCTCCACTATCATCAACGGTCAAGCCGAGGGCTTTTTCAAATCCATTCGAGGGGTTAGACAAGGCGACCTACTATCTTCTACTGTATTCATCATAGCGGCTGATGCCCTGAGTAGGAACCTCAACAACATGGCCAGTGCTCCGAACTTCCAGCACTATCACACATCCTGTGAAACCTAAAATTTTAGAATTTTTGAATTGTTGGATTGTAGCATAATTTTAGTTTAGTTATGATTATTACTATTATTATTATATATATTATTATTATTATTTATTAGTCGGAATTAGGAAAAATATTATTTTTTAAAAATTATTATTAGGTTTTTGATTGTGGCCCTGTCCCGATCCCGTGTCCGAAGTCCGACTTCGAGTTCGAACCCGGTTTCCCGAAACCAGACTCAGTTCCGAACCCATCCTTAGATTTTTTCCATCTAAAACCTGATTTTTAAAACTATTTATATGTATATATATATATATATATATATATATATAGTAGTTTAGGTTTTAATAAAAAGAAAAAAAAGAAAGAAAATTCCCCATGACCTGTTCCCAAAATCCCCCACGAGCTGGACCACACACCCACTCACACACCCCATACTTATTCTCCTCTAACTCCTCTAAGTACTCCACTCCTTCTTCACCTCCTTTTATTAAACTACCCACCACCACCAATACTCACCACCAGCACTCCATTCTTCCCATCCCCCTCTCCTTCCTCTCGCTCTCCCTCTCACTCAAACCCAGATCCCCCTTCCCTCTCCAGAGCTCAGCTCCACCCGAGCCCTCCGGCCGATCCCGAACTCCGGCGCCCGACCCAGGTGGCCCCACCTTCCGCCGACCTCCGTCGACCTAGCCATCATCCCGCGCGCGCCGCCTCCTCCGGCGCCCAAGCCAGCGCCTCCCGGCCGTGCCCTAGCGCCTCCCGCGCCTGTGCCGCCGTGCCCTAGTCTCGCCGTCTGCCTTCCATGCCGGCCAGAGCATCGCGCGCCGTGCCCTAGACCCTGCGCCGCCCTCTCCCGCTCGCCCCCAGCTCTCTCCGGCCAACCCCTAGGCCTCCAGCGGCTTCCTCGGCCGATCCCAAGGCTGTCCGCACCCGGCCCAGCCGCGCGTGCCCTGCCGCGAGCGCCTCGCTGTTCCAACAGCGCTATCTAGTACTGATTCAGCGATTTCCCACTGCTGTCCGCGAGTTTGGGATTTTTCCCGAGTCCGCGGGAACATGGTTTTCTTTTTTCTATTATCATCTAAGAGCTCTAGCCGAGCAACCTAAGGTATATCTCGTGTCCCCGTGTCCCTACTTTAGTGTCGATGATGATACGGTCCCCGATCCCGTTACGGGATTCGATTTAGGCGATTGTAGTTTCAAATTTTCCGAATCCCATTTCAGAATAATTCGGTTCTGTGGATTCCGGTTTCCCGAACTTTATTTCAGGATTTCCGAATTTATTTCGGGAGTATTATGTGGTTTTGGCTATATATAATTATGATGTGTTTTCGGGTTGGATATTATTTCTGGGTGGAATATTATTATGGATGGTTTGGGTTGTTTTCGTGGTTCGGGATATTGTTTATGTCGATTTTTGGCACCGTCCCAGGATTGAGTTGTCCCAATTACATAGGAGATGCTGTCCAAATTTTCGGGAAGTTTTCAAAAATAAAGTATTTTAAAATGGGTTTCTATTTTCAAATTTGGTATCTTGCAAACGGATTACAAAAGTGGTTTTGTCGATTTGAAAGTAGATTTTGGAGTTTCGTATCCCCGTTAGGCGACGACTGTATCAGTCGAATGAGCCTCGGCGAAGCGCAAACGCTACAGGGTTCCTGTACGTTGAGGCGCTAGCCAGCAACATGACATTTGGACCAAGTCTGAGACGCATTTTACAACAATATTTATATTTATAATTATTTTTAGAACTGGTACTACTGTTAGTATTTTTGGTGCAGGGCTCCGGCCTACTGTTTGGACCGTTCGCGGCACTCAGAGCTCGCATAGATGATTAATTAATTTATGTAAAAATTTGTAAAGGGGCATAAGCCCAGTTTTCTATTTTATTTCGCTGTGACCCTGTATTGTGTAGTTTAGGTTTTTACTTTCTTTTCTGAGTTGATTTTCGTTATTAGACGCGTAATTATAATTTACGTTTTAATTATTTTATATAAAATTAATAAGATTTTTCACGATAAATTAACTTGAATAAAATATTAGTAAGTTAACAAAATCCATGTTTTACCACTAAAAAAATGTAGTTTTATACATATGATATAAAATACAAAGTTTTGCAAATTGACCGGTAATTGCCATTTTTCCAATTAATCAATAACCGACTTATTTAATTAAAAATAATAATGAACGTAGATTTCGACGTTAGACGATTTTCGATAGATTAATTAATAAACTTAAAACCTGACTAGTGTCTACTTCTAGAGATTGTAACTAGCACACCTAGAATGGTTTCATTATGGTTCTAAGCCAAGGTTCTCAACTGTAAGATCTCGGAGACGAACCTGACATCCTCCTCGGTACAAACATTCTCGATCCAGTCAATTAACAGAGGCAAGTTACGGTTATGTTTTCTTGAATTTTATTTAGTAATTGTCTAGCTGCATGTTTAAACCACATTGCTACACGGAACCCTCTCTTAGGGTTCAGATATTGATTGATATTGATTATGGGGATTGGGGGAATAATGTACCATTTATGACCAATACACCTCATATTGCATATTGTGCGAGCTTACCCCTCTTACACACGGGGATAAGCCGTAATACGTCGCTAGGACGCTATTGTATAACCCAAGCCGGTCATAGACGATTACACATTCAAATCATATTGTTTTTCAATTGTTAAAATGCTGAAAAATATTGTTTCAACTGTTTAGCTTGCACTTTTTCATTATTACTTGAAATATGAGATACATATTCGTACTTGCTCCCTCCTGATTGGAGACAATATTTTTAGGTGACATTGAGGATGCTGAGCTAATATACAATAGCTACTATGACCCGGTTTTGTACCCTGTGGTATTGCCGGAGTCCCCCTTGGAAAACGTAGGACCTGAGGCTGACGAGCCGACCGCTTAGCGTCGTTTCCAGTTTTCTAGTTTTATTATTTTTGGAGTTTTGTAGAGTTTTAAATTTAGCACTTTATTTTAGTTCTTTCATTTTCAGTTGTACTTTTCAAATGTTGAATAAAAGTTTTAAAATTTCCGTATATTGAGTTGTGACAAATGTATAGATGTTGTTATGAATACCTGCATATAGAACAGCTTACTGTCGCCGTCTCACAACGGTGCAGGCTAGGCATGATCCGGTTCGACCCAATAATTTGGGATCGGGTCGTGACATATTTTTAGTGGTGGCCCATGCAGGTCCTTTTGAAACAACAACTTAGGAAAACATACCTAGAAACAATTAGAACACTAGAACATTGATTTGTCACAACATAGGTCCGAATTATATATATATATATATATATATTTTTGTTTGATTATAGACTGGTAGGATATATTGCTTATGTTTGCATCCTAAACCTTCTAGAGTATAGCCAAAGAGAAGACCACCCGTTCCGGCCCTGCTGAAGATGAGGTGTCATCTACCAATAACACCCCACCTCCTCAATCACGCCAGGACCCACCTCCCTTGCAGCTGACTGATCGTCCCCATGCTGCACCAGCACCCCGTCTCGTTTACGCTACTACAGTGCAAACGGCAAAACCGGTGCTTCCCCGGACTGAGCTGTATTCCTCTGCGGTAGTGTCCGCACCAGATGTCCCACCAGTACCGGTGGACCCCACCGAGCTTGTAGGCCTGCTACGAGGAGTACTGGAGGCCCAGAGAGCCCAAGTTGAGGCTCATTGTGAACAGACTGTAGCCCAAGCTGAAGCCCATCGCGAGCAGACCGCAATCATGAGAGAAGGTATGGAGAATGTCCACAACGTGGCTATGGCTGCCCTCGAGAGAGAAGGAACAGCTCAATCGGATCTAAGGTCTGCTAAGGTAAACATAAATCTAAGGGCTAATTTATGTATCATTAAGGCCATTTAATTTGATAAGAGACATTATTATGTGAAGGTCAGAGATATAGAGAGTTTCAAGAAGCAGGGCCCTAGACCTTTCAAAGGAACTGAGGGAATCATCTATGCTGATGAATGGCTTGACAGCATGGAGCGTCTCTTGAGCGTTGCTCGACTCCCAGAGGACCTCAAGACCGAAGCAGTAGGACTCCAGCTGCAAGATGTGGCAAGCACCTGGTATCAGAATGAACCCCAACTCCAGGACAAGCAGCTTGACTGGGACACCTTCAAGAGGCTGTTCCGCAGGAAGTTCTTCCCAACATCTGAGTTGCAGGAGATGGAAAGACAGTTCCAGGATCTGAAACAAGGGAACATGACGGTTGGAGAGTATGCGGCAGAGTTCAGCCGACTTAGCCACTTTGTCAAGATCTTGGTCGCTGATCCCGAGGATTGTGCTGAGAGATTCAGGTATGGACTAAGGGAAGAAATTTGCAACCTTGTGATCGTAGGCGGCGCCAAGACATACGAAAAGATTCTGATACGAGCTCAGGACGTGGAGAAGAGCCAACCTTCTCGTTCAAAAAGGGAGTATCCTGGAACTAGCAACTTCTAGGATAACCAGAAGAGGCCCAACAACAACAACAGGCCTTCGGACCACCAGCAGCAGCACCACCAGGCCAGGACCAGTAACAGAACGCCTCAGAAGCAGATCCCTGTCTGCGACTACTATAAGGGTCCAGGACATTAGGCGAACATCTGCAGGAAGAAACTGGGATACTGTCTAGTTTGTTGGTCTGCCACCCACCAAGTGAGGGACTGCCCCATAGCATTCAACCGGACCGGAGCAACTCAGCAAAGAGCTCCTCTACCCACTCAGCAATAACGGTTCGGGCAACATCAGTAGAAGATCGGGCGAGCTTTTTCCCTAGCAACAGACGAACAAGAACCAGAGCAGGAACCTACCGCTGATGTCATTACAGGTTCTATTTATGTGTTTTCATATCCTACTCTAGCATTATTTGATTCGGGTGCACCACACAGTTTCATATCATCAAAGTTTATTTCTGCAAACTACCTAGATACGAGACTTAGCAAGATGATTAGTAGAGTTATGACCGGTTGTGGACCCATACCCATCACCGAGGCTTGTAACTGTCCCATAACTATCTCAGGCCACAAATTCTTAATACCCTTACTTGTGATGCCCTTGCCTAACTATGATGTAGTCCTAGGGATGGACTGGTTAAGTGAGCAGCATGCGCTGATAGATTGTCACAGAGGATATGTAATCTTCAGTCCACCAGAAGAAGCGGAGTTTGAAATCTCTCGAGCTCCGGGAGACATGAAGAGTGTTACCTACTCCTCTATCACCGAAGAACCCGGGCCTCCTCACCCTATCATAGCAGAATTCATGGGCGTCTTTCCACATAGTCTTCCAGGATTGCCTCCAGATCGAGGTATGGAATTCACCATCGACCTAGTACCCGGCTCTTCCCCTATTTCTAGGGGATGCTACAAAGTCAACCCCAAGGAGGCAAAGGAGATGAAGGACCAGATTGACGAACTGAAGGCACAAGGATTTATCAAAGACGGGGCTTCACCCTGGGGAGCACCAGTTTTGTTCGTGCCCAAGAAGGATAGAATCGTGCGGATGTGCGTTGATTACCGGGCGCTGAACAACATTACCATCAAGAACAAGTACCCTCTGCCCCGGATCGACGACCTATTTGATCAACTGAGTGGAGCTAAGGTATTCTCGAAGATAGATCTCAGGTCTGGCTACCATCAAATAAAGGTCAGGAAGGAGGACATTCCAAAGATGGCGTTCAACACCAAATATGGACAGTACGAATTTTTTGTCATGCTGTTTGGACTGACGAATGCCCTTGCAGTATTCATGAATATTATGAACAAGGTCTTCCATAAATATCTGGATCAGTTTGTTGTAGTCTTCATCGACGACATTCTGATCTACTCCAAGACTGAAGAAGAGCATGAAGAGCACCTGAGGAAAGTTCTGGGAACTTTAAGGAAGGAGAAGCTCTATGGTAAGCTATCTAAATGTGAATTCCTCTTAGACAAAGAGGATTTTCTTGGCCATATTGTCACAGGAGAAGGAATTTTGGTGGATCCAATGAAGATAGGTGCTTTTGAGAAGTGGACTGCACCAAGTTCAGTTGCAGAAATCAGAAGTTTCTTGGGTTTAGCTGGCTACTACCGGAAGTTTGTAAAGGATTTCTCCAGGATTGCTAAGCCGATGACGAACCTCACCAGGTAGAACAAAGAATTTGATTGGTCGGAAGCTTGCCAGTCAGCATTTGAGGAACTGAAGAAGATGCTTACAACGGCGCCGATACTTGCGCTACCCTCAGGTACCGACGGTTTCTCAATTTACAGTGATGCTTCCGGTAAGGGATTGGGCTGCGTTCTTGTAACGCCCCAGTCCCAAAATACGTAGGACTAAGAACGTAGACATGCCAGTTGTATCCATACGAAGTACACACCAATATATGGAATCCTCGTATGAATACATAATATGTAAAATGTAGTAAAACCACAACTAATCTCATCCACACAAAATAAATAAATAGAAGATGTCATATAATGAGAATAAATTGTCTTGATACAATATATTGGGCGGAGACAAATCTACTACCAACAAAATAAAGAAAAGTACATAGAAAATAAAATGAGTGGCGAGCGAAGCGAAGACGATCCAAATACAATCATCCTCGAGAAATAGCAATGAACATGGCTAGAGCTAAAGCACCTGCGAAAGACAATAGCACACACCTGGAGAGATAACCAGGTCCTCAGAGGGACGTAACAAGACACATAATATCATGCCATATAAACTGAATAAATACTGCTAAAATAAATAAGTAAATCGAATTATAACATGGTTCAATACGCACCTACTGAACGAGCGTACCATCCCCCCAACCAAACAAGGATAGGAGATGATAAACTAATTCACTGTAACGTATCTTTCCATGCTAATAATCTAATATGGTATCCGGACCCCAACAAGGTTCAATACCTTCTCATCGAAGTAGTAAGTCACACCTACAACCAAACAAGGACAAGATGTGACGAACTAATCCGCGACAAGTTATTGTTCCAAGCCACGGTCAGATACAAGTACCCAAATCAAAAGTACTCGTACCTAACGGATATGGTAGACTACCGTTCTAAGTGATATGTAGTTAAGAACAATCCTTCCTACGCATGGGCCCTGGCTGAATAGGATCGGAATAGTCCCCTCTTGGGCACCAGAGGCCCCATCAGTAAGAGCATGACGTTCCGCAGAATCGTCAGTGGCCATCAGTAATCATGGGTCATCAACCCCGTATCTCCAGCGGAGAGTCCGTGTCACAAGGGAAAGTGCATCGAAGCCCATATGCTAAGGAATTGTCCTCCCCGCCCAATGCCTACTATGTTGTATCCACAACATTAACCTCTATAACCGCTAAGTCAAACTAGCATGCAACCTCTATTAGCGGTTATTCCTATCGCATGGCTTGTACGTACTGGTGGCCAGCCAATCACATACTTTCGTGTTCTACATGCGACACACAACTTCGTGTTACAACGTGTCAAGGCCAATGAATGCAACACACGAGGTGGTCCCTTAAATCTAGGTTTAATGTGAGACAAAAATAATACATAGCAGGAAATATAATGAACAGTAAGTTCTAACAGGTTAAGCCATGTATCACAGTTTATTTTGCATAAAGAAAATAATGAACATGCATAAAATATGAGCTAAAATAATTAAACAGCAAATGGCAAGGTGTCTTGCCTGGTAGGACGCCTGGTGTGTCGTGATATTCATGGTGGCATGAACTGCGACTTTGGTGTAACAACTACACAAGGGGACCTCTGTTGATGGCACGGACAGTTCCATTGGGTTCAGAAGGGTCAAATTAGTTAGGGTGGACATAAGGTAGGCTTGAATTGGCAAGGGATTGTGAATAGGACTAATCGCGGAAGAGGGAGAATATCGAAGGAAAAAATAATATACGATTTAGAAAACTATTTATAATAATTGAAACTATATTTTATCAAAAATTGTTTATAGGCAAAAACTCCAAGTTCGTAATAATAGAACTATTTTAGGCTTCTAAAATAATTTGAGTATAATTATAGGCCAAGCTTTATACAAAATTTTGTTACAAAAATATTTTTAGAAATAATAATTAATCAACAATACTAATATTAACAATGAATATAATAGAAACAATATTACATAATACTACTTATACTAAGTAGATACCATATACAAATTTGATAAAATATACAAAAATATAAATAAAGCAAAGAACCAGCTCATAAGTACTGTGTCTCTTCTCTACTAAATAAAAACAACAAAAAAAATAGAATAATAATAGTAAAGATAATAATAATAATTACAACAAAATTACAATAATAATAATAATAATAATAATAATAATAATAATAATAATAATAATAATAACAATTATTTGATGATAATTAACAATAACAAACAAAAACACAAAAAAAATGAAATAAATAAATAAAATCCCCTGTGGTTCTCCTCTTTCGAGGAGAACCTTTCAGTAATAATCAACATAGTAAAAAAAGGAAAAAAAGAAGTACAAAATAGAGAGAGGGAAAGGAAGGGTGAGGACGAGTGGAACGAGAGAGAGCGGATGGAAGGAGAGGTCGTCGGACTAACGGCGGTCGGCGGAGGAACTGAGGAGAGAGGAAGATGGAAGGAAGAAGAAGGGGACGGCGGAAGAGTGAGGCTGAGGGAGGCGAATGGGTGAGAGGGTTTCGTAGGGGCGGTCTTGGTCGGCGGCCGGAGTAAGGCGGTCGGGAGAGGAAACGGCGGCTAGGGCACGCTGCGGCCGGAGGAAGGGGCTACGGCGGTGCGGTCGGCTCGCAGAGGGCGGCCGACGAGCGGGGGGACGACCACTCGGGGACGGCGGCGTGTTGCGGAGAGGAAGAGGGTGGCGGTGCGCTGCAGAGAAGCGCTGGATCGGCGGTGGGTCGCGCTCGCCGACGCGAGGACGCACGGCCAGTGGTGGGGTCGTGCGGCGGCGCTTGGCGCATGGGAGCGGCAGCCACGGCGAGGTATGGGGGTGGTGTCTACGTATTTTTTTTGTCTTCTAATTTCTGTGTGGTTGTGGCCGGTGGGGTTTGTTGTGGCGGTGGTGTTTCTTGGTCGCCGACGAGGTTAGCGGTGGTGTTTCTTGGTCGCCGACGAGGTTGTGGCGGTGGTGCTGGGATTGGCAGAGGATGAAGGTGGCTGCAGTGACGGGGGTTGGCCGGTGTAGTCACGGCATTCCGACGATGGTGGTGAAGACAGGGGGTTAGGATTAGGGTTAGGGTTTAGGAACTGGAGATTAGATAGTTTGGGGATTTATATTGTGTCGGGATTGTCGACACAAGAGAGGATAATGTATATGTAAAAACTAATGGAATAAGAATTTGGACGGGGAACACGGACACGAGGCATGCACCATTGGTTTGTGGAATTTTGTGGATGAATAATGTGGAGGAGTACCTGCCTATTTATAGGATGTGGGAATTTCCACTTAGATATGGACTAGGAATATTTAAAACCCAAGTAGATAAATCATCTATTTAATTAAAATCAATCAAATCAAATACAATCCAAATCCATTTAAATCTAGTTTAATTCCCTTAGTTTAAAATCAAATCAATAAATCAAATTTCAATTATTTAACTATTTAAATAAATACATAAATTTAAATCAAGATTTAAATGGCCACAATATCTTCCAAATATATTTTTTAAAATACCAATAATAATAATTTCGAAAATAATAAATATTTTTAAATATCTTTTTGAACAATAAAATATTAATGTTAATAAATCTCGAAAATTATACTTTTATTTAAAATAGACCAATAAATAATTACGAAATATATAAATTTGCAAAATATTCTTTACATAATTAGGCTTTTCTAGTATACCAAAAATATTATTTATTATTAATAACTTTTAGAAACAAAAGACTTTTTATAGCAAGAATATTTATATAATATTTTGAAAGTGTATAATAAAATAGAGAAAAATATTTTTCTAAAATATGTACGCTCGCACATATTCGCACTCGTCGAGCAATTACGAAAAATAAAACGTCGTGCGTGACGTACAATACGACTACGCGACGTACAATACAAAATTTTAAATCGATACCAAATTTAATAAAAAAATAGTAGAAATTTAGGGGATTTACATCCTACCCAACTTAAAAGAATTTCGTCCTCGAAATTAAGAATTCGTAGGGGGTGAGAAGGCACAACGGTAGATAGAAGTGTTCGAAGTTTATACGGTTGTAGTCTAGGTTGAGGATATGATTAAGAGACGATTGTAATCACTCTTAAATTCAAGTGATTAGAAAGTCAAGATTGTAGATTTAGGGTCGAGGAAAAGGACGAGTAGTTAAGACAAAGGTATAGTCACATTGAGTGTTAATGGTCACAAGAGATAGGATAGCTAGGGGAACCTCTAGTATAACGCTTTCGTCCTCCAAAAATAGGTGAAGGCGAAAGCAATATTGAGTTCGAAGGAGGCGTTATCGAATACGAATACGTGATTCAAAGACGATCGAATAATTTCAAAAGAATTGTCAAGGCAGTGTGGATGGGATTGTAAGGGCCAAGTTTAATTATGTCCCCATCCATGTAGAACGATAAATAAAAGCGAACCATAGTGCACTCGGTTGATCAGACCATTATGCACCGGTTCTGATAGACAATATGTTAGTGGGGTACCTCCATTAACATATATGTCACGAACAAGCTTGGTAAAAGGCTAAGCTTGCAAAAACTAGGCTACATTAGCATCATTAGTCTAGATAGTAAAACTATAAGCACGATAATAGATGAATAAAAATAAATATGAATAGTATAAGAGTCATAAGGATCTAGGTCTTGTTTATTCCTATACCATCATTCTACGGTTTTATTGACCAAGGCTTGGTTGACCAAATGGGTTAACTTCCTCTAGTCTCTATGGTTTAGTTAATACTATTTGTATTCCCTTAATGATCAAGGGTGTGTGGGGTATTCTACCCAACTTAAAGAATTAAGCTAAGGGTGTTTGGGACATCTAACTAGTAGGGTCAATCTCTAGCAAGAACGAAGGAAAGATAAGAATTTTGTTAGAAGGAATCAAGCAAGATGCAGTAGATGAGTCAAACGGTAGATAAAATCTAGGAAAGAGTCGAGTATGTGGATGAGACCCTAGATTTCTAATCCTATACGCAGGCTTGCTTGGTACGGTAAAGTAACCAAATAATTTATCTTGACCTGCATGGGCCACCACAAAAACATGTAACGCCCCAGTCCCAAAATACGTAGGACTAAGAACGTAGACATGCCAGCTGTATCCATACGAAGTACACACCAATATATGGAATCCTCGTATGAATACATAAGCTGTAAAATGTTGTAAAACCACAACTAATCTCATCCACACAAAATAAATGAATAGAAGATGTCATATAATGAGAATAAATTATCTTGATACAATATGTTGGGCGGAGACAAATCCACTACAAACAAAATAAAGAAAGTACATAGAAAATGAAATGAGTGGCGAGCGAAGCGAAGACGATCCAAATGCAATCATCCTCGAGAAATAACAATGAACATGGCTAGAGCTAAAGCACCTGCGAAAGACAATAGCACACACCTGGAGAGATAACCAGGTCCTCAGAGGGACGTAACAAGACACATAATATCATGCCATATAAACTGAATAAATACTGCTCAAATAAATAAGTAAATCTAATTATAATATGGTCCAATTAGCACATACTGAACGAGCGTACAATCTCCACAACCAAACAAGGACAGGAGATGGTAAACTAATTCACGGTAATGTATCTTTCCATGCTAATAATCCAATATGGTATCCGGACCCCAACAAGGTTCAATACCTTCTCATCGAAGTAGTAAGTCACACCTACAATCAAACAAGGACAAGATGTGACGAACTAATCCACGACAAGTTATTGTTCCAAGCCACAGTCAGATATAAGTACCCAAACAAAAAGTACTCGTACCTAACGGATAGGGTAGCCTACCGTTCTAAGTGATATGTAGTTAAGAACAATCCTTCCTACGCATGGGCCCTGGCTGAATAGGATCAGTATAGTCCCCTCTTGGGCACCAGAGGCCCCATCAGTAAGAGCATGACGTTCCGCAGAATCGTCAGTGGCCGTCAGTAATCATGGATCATCAATCCCGTATCTCCAGCGGTGAGTCCGGGTCACAAGGAAAAGTGCATCGAAGCCCATACGCTAAGGAATTTTCCTCCCCGCCCAATGCCTACTATGTTGTATCCACAACATTAACCTCTATAACCGCTAAGTCAAACTAGCATGCAACCTCTATTAGCGGTTATTCCTATCGCACGGCTTGTACGTACTGGTGGCCAGCCAATCACGTACTTTTATATTCTACATGCGACACACAACTTCGTATTACAACGTGTCAAGGCCAATGAATGCAACACACGAGGTGGTCCCTTAAATCTAGGTTTAATGTGAGAAAAAAATAATACATAGCAGAAAATATAATGAACAGTAAGTTCTAACAGGTTAAGCCATGTATCACAGTTTATTTTGCATAAAGAAAATAATGAACATGCATGAAATATGAGCTAAAATAATTAAACAGCAAATGGCAAGGTGTCTTGCCTGGTAGGACGCCTGGTGTGCCGCGATAATCATGGTGGCATGAACTGTGACTTTGGTGTAACAACTACACAAGAGGACCTCTATTGATGGCACGGACAGTTCCATTGGGTTCAGAAGGGTCAAATTAGTTAAGGTGGACATAAGGTAGGCTTGAATTGGCAAGGGATTGTGAATAGGACTAATCGCAGAAGAGGGAGAATATCGAAGGAAAAAATAATATACGATTTAGAAAACTATTTATAATAATTGAAACTATATTTTATCAAAAATTGTTTATAGGCAAAAACTCCAAGTTCGTAATAATAGAACTATTTTAGGCTTCTAAAATAATTTGAGTATAATTATAGGCCAAGCCTAATACAAAATTTTGTTACAAAAATATTTTTAGAAATAATAATTAATCAACAATACTAATGTCACGCCCCAGAACCAGAATACTGGAGAGTGGGGGAATGACTCAGCCAGCTACGTATTACGGGTAGGTGAATACCGTATAATACGATCAATGCTGTCTAACCAGACGAGGGGGTGCATACTACATAAAGGTCTTACTATGGTCATTTCACATCTATTGTCTCAATCATTCAAGCAAGAAACAGTAATAGAGAACATGTAAGATAAAGCAGTAAGGCGTCCCAAACGCTCAGTCAAAATGTTCTTGAGATCTGGCTTTTCAAAACATAGCCAGATGATATAGCAAGTATACATAATTATTATCAGCTGCAGTCTGACTTAATTACAATTATGTAAAAGTAAGTACAAGACAATCCGACTAACATGTCGGTGCCAAACGGCTAAGTATAAAGGTAAATAACAAAACGAGCGGTGAAGTAAGGAACCCACTCGAGTCCTCCTGCAATCATTCCCCTAGTGTTGACCATCTTGGAGGTAGAAGTAAGCTGGATCCTCGGGGACCGGCTCTAAATCTGGCCATGCAAAACCAGAGAGGTTAGACCTCTAATAGCAAGTACCACAAGGAAGGACGATATGAAGGACATAAACCCGTAAGTAAAAGAATATAATAATAGATCTCTGCTTGCTACTAGGATTCACATCACATCACGACACTTCGAACCAACCTCCCAACCAAATAAGGACAGAAGTTGGCCCGTCATGTCCTGACATTCTGATTATCCCAGTTAGGTAACAGAGTAGGTACAGTACACAAACAAATCTTCTTGAACGGCCAATCAAATTCTACGGCTTACTATTGTGAGTCCCAAGTTATCCTGGAATAATGCAATAAAGATTCCTCAGTTCTTACTATGTGCGAGCAAGGCTAGTCTATCTAGTCAATCCTGTACGCCATGCATGAATTAGACGAGTCCTAGCAGGACGCCCGTCAATATACAATATACAATAATAATAAAAGCAGATACTGTTCCCTGCCCGTGTGGCAGATTTACAGTATCTGTGGGAACCAGTCGGCCCGTCGGGTACTACTCGTTCCAAGTGGGCTGCCATGTAAGAACTCGAAATCCATTCTCTCCATACAATCATTATTTTATTTAACTTAATAGTCCCTACGTTGAGTGAATTCCTATGCCGTGGGTCATGGTCATTCAAATGAGTACTTTCGTACGGGGTACGATATGCACATCCCTACAACGATACCAGTGCGGTTAGGTTGCAGGTTTTACATAGCGTAATACAACAATCAAATCTAACCACGGTAATCATGCCTTGACCATAAAGTACACATGCTTCTTTTGTAGAAAATAAATAAATAAATAAATAAAAAAATAAATAGATTGAAGCCTGCATGTGCATGTATGTCAATATTCAGGATCAACCAGTCGATTACAATAGTTCATGACATGAACGTGTCTCATTCATTCATTTTAATAAGACGACTAGCCAGTCTCTTAGTTTCAACTAGGAATGCATGATCAATTTAGTCACGATAACCATCGTTATAAATGGTGACAAGGCATGAAAGTCAATTAGCATTAAATAGGGTCGAGTCTATAACTCTCGAGGTCAAGTTCCAGTCTCACTAGGTATCCATAAACCAATCAAGACGCTGGGCACTAATACACAATCATTAACATGCTATGATTTCAAGTTCATGAAAAAGGCGTAAGGATATAATAGGAGAATTATCATGCTACTATTAGATGAATAACTGATAAAGCAATAGAAACACCAAGGTCAGGAAGTCACGCTGACAAGTCTAGGCTAAGACCATAAGTCACGCAAGAAGTCTCTGCTAAGACCAACAAGTCACGCTAAGTCTAGCATGAAGAAGTGAGCGTAAAAGGAGTACGCTCTGGTAAACGTGGGCGTGAAAAGTGAAGCGTGACAAGTGATTCACGCACGCACGCTCAGCGTGAGGGTGAAAAGTCACGCACGCCAAAAGTCACGCACAATGTGATCGTGAAAAGTCACGCACGCAAACGCAGGGACATGAGCGTGAAAAGTCACGCACGCAGTACAAAGATAGGAGCGTGACTCAAAATTCACGCAGACAACGCGAGCGTGAATGAAAATACACGTACACAAATGCGAGCGTGGCTAAAAATACACGCACGCAAACGCGAGCGTGACTAAAAATACACGCACGCACAGAGTGGACGTAACTCAAAAGTTACGCAGACACGCACAGACATGAGCGTGACTAAAAATACACGCAGGCTCACGAGAACGTTAGCGTGACTAAAATACACACAAACACGTAAAGACGTGTGCGTGCCTGGGCTGATGTTTTACGCGAGCACGTAAGAACGTGTGCGTACAACATCTCCCGAACTCGCCCTATGAAACCTTTGTTCCAGTGCCAGAGAAAAATACACGCAAAGTTGGGAGATCAAAAACCCATGACAACCGAGAATATAACAATTTAGATCTAGGAGAAACCAGCCACAGAAATCAAAAACGTTAAGAACTAATCTCTCTCAGAATCATGAGAGGAAGGAAAATGAACCACAAAAATGGTTCTCCAAGCAAGAAGCAAGATTGCACTTGCCTTCTCCTGCTGCTGGTAGGTGGTGGAGAGTAATGAAAGGAAGAAGAAGTAGTAATGGTGAGAATGAAGTAATGAGGAGAGAGAAAGAGATGGAAGCTTTAAATAGGAAGGGGGTGGTAGGTGGGAGCTAGTGGGCCGGGTTGCACAGATCCATCCAAGCCGAAACCCAATAAGGCTAAAGCAGGAAATAAAATGCAGGAAATAAAATGCGGAAATAAAATACAAAAATAAAATACAGAAATAAAATGCAGAAATAAAATTTGCAGGAAATAAATTAACATGGAATTTAAAGAGCAAATAATTAATTAACATGAAAATTTTAAAGGAATTTAAATACAGAATAATACATGATAAATACTAAATAAATACACACGAGTTGTACATGTATAAAAATACGCATTCCGGGAACGGAGAGTGACAACTAATATTAACAATGAATATAATAGAAATAATATTACATAATACTACTTATACTAGGTAGATACCATATACAAATTTGATAAAATATACAAAAATATAAATAAAGCAAAGAACCAGCTCATCAGTACTGTGTCTCTTCTCTACTAAATAAAAACAACACAAAAAAATAGAATAATAATAGTAAAGATAATAATAATAATTACAACAAAATTACAATAATAATAATAATAATAATAATAATAATAATAATAACAATTATTTGATGATAATTAACAATAACAAACGAAAACACAAAAAAAATGAAATAAATAAATAAAATCCCCTGTGGTTCTGTGGTTCTCCTCTTTCGAGGAGAACCTTTCAGTAATAATCAACATAGTAAAAAAAAAAGAAGTACAAAATAGAGAGAGGGAAAGGAAGGGTGAGGACGAGTGGAACGAGAGAGAGCGGATGGAAGGAGAGGTCGTCGGAGTAACGACGGTCGGCGGAGGAACTGAGGAGAGAGGAAGACGGAAGAAAGAAGAAGGGGACGGCGGAAGAGTGAGGCTGAGGGAGGCGAATGGGTGAGAGGGTTTCGGAGGGGCTGTCTTGGTCGGCGGCCGGAGTAAGGCGGTCGGGAGAGGAAACGGCAGCTAGGGCACGCTGCGGCCGGAGGAGAGGGGTACGGCGGTGCGGTCGGCTCGCAGAGGGCGGCCGACGAGCGGGGGGACGACCATTCGGGGACAACGGCGTGTTGCGGAGAGGAAGAGGGTGGCGGCGCGCTGCAGAGAAGCGCTGGATCGGCGGCGGGTCGTGCTCGCCGACGCGAGGACGCGCGGCCAGTGGTGGGGTCGTGCGGAGGCACTTGGCGCATGGGAGCGGCGGCCACGGCGAGGTATGGGGGTGGTGTCTACGTATTTTTTTTGTCTTCTAATTTCTGTGTGGTTGTGGCCGGTGGGGTTTGTTGTGGCGGTGGTGTTTCTTAGTCGCCGACGAGGTTAGCGGTGGTGTTTCTTGGTCGCCGACGAGTTTGTGGCGGTGGTACTGGGATTGGCAGAGGGTGAAGGTGGCTGTAGTATCAGGGGTTGGCCGGTGTAGTCACGGCATTCCGACGATGGTGGTGAAGACAGGGGGTTAGGATTAGGGTTAGGGTTTAGGAACTGGAGATTAGATAGTTTGGGGATTTATATTGTGTCGGGATTGTCGACACAAGAGAGGATAATGTATATGTAAAAACTAATGGAATAAGAATTTGGACGGAGAACACGGACACGAGGCACGCACCATTGGTTTGTGGAATTTTGTGGATGAATAATGTGGAGGAGTACCTGCATATTTATAGGATGTGGGAATTCCCACTTAGATATGGACTAGGAATATTTAAAACCCTAGTAGATAAATAATCTATTTAATTAAAATCAATCAAATTAAATACAATCCAAATCCAATTAAATCTAGTTTAATTCCCTTAGTTTAAAATCAAATCAATAAATCAAATTTCAATTATTTAACTATTTAAATAAATACATAAATTCAAATCAAGATTTAAATGGCCATAATATCTTCTAAATATATTTTTCAAAATACCAATAATAATAATTTCAAAAATAATAAATATTTTTAAATATCTTTTTGAACAATAAAATATTAATATTAATAAATCTCAAAAATTATACTTTTATTTAAAATAGACCAATAATAATTACGAAATATATAAATATGCAAAATATTCTTTACATAATTAGGCTTTTCTAGTATACCAAAAATATTACTTATTATTAATAACTTTTAGAAACAAAAGACTTTTTGTAGCAAGAATACTTATATAATATTTTGAAAGTGTATAATAAAATAGAGAAAAATATTTTTCTAAAATATGTACGGTCGCACATATTTGCACTCGTCGAGCAATTACGAAAAATAAAACATCGTGCGTGACGTACAATACGACTACGCTACGTAAAATACAAAATTTTAAATCGATACCAAATTTAAAAAAAATAGTAGAAATTTAGGGGTTTTACATCCTACCCAACTTAAAAGAATTTTGTCCTCGAAATTAAGAATTCGTAGGGGGTGAGAAGGCACAACGGTAGATAGAAGTGTTCGAAGTTTATACGGTTGTAGTCTAGGTTGAGGATATGATTAAGAGACGATTGTAATCACTCTTAAATTCAAGTGATTAGAAAGTCAAGATTATAGATTTAGGGTCGAGGGAAAGGACGAGTAGTTAAGACAAAGGTATAGTCACATTGAGTGTTAATGGTCACAAGAGATAGGATAGCTAGGGGAACCTCTAGTATAACGCTTTCGTCCTCCAAAAATAGGTGAAGGCGAAAGCAATATTGAGTTCGAAGGAGGCGTTATCGAATACGAATACGTGATTCAAAGACGATCGAATAATTTCAAAAGAATTGTCAAGGCAGTCGTGGATGGGATTGTAAGGGCCAAGTTTAATTATGTCCCCATCCATGTAGAACGATAAATAAAAGCGAACCATAGTGCCCTCGGTTGATCAGACCATTATGCACCGGTTCTGATAGACAATATGTTAGTGGGGTACCTCCATTAACATATATGTCACGAACAAGCTTGGTAAAAGGCTAAGCTTGCAAAAACTAGGCTACATTAGCATCATTAGTCTAGATAGTAAAAATATAGGCACGATAATAGATGAATAAAAGCAAATATGAATAGTATAAGAGTCATAAGGATCTAGGTCTTGTTTATTCCTATACCATCATTCTACGGTTTTATTGACCAAGGCTTGGTTGACCAAATGGGTTAACTTCCTCTAGTCTCTATGGTTTAGTTAATACTATTTGTATTCCCTTAATGATCAAGGGTGTGTGGGGTATTCTATCCAACTTAAAGAATTAAATGAAGGGTATTTGGGACATCTAACTAGTAGTGTCAATCTCTAGCAAGCACGAAGGAAAGATAAGAATTTTGTTAGAAGGAATCAAGCAAGATGCAGTAGATGAGTCAAACGGTAGATAAAATCTAGGAAAGAGTCGAGTATGTGGATGAGACCCTAGATTTCTAATCCTATACGCAGGCTTGCTTGGTACGGTAAAGTAACCAAATAATTTATCTTGACCTGCATGGGCCACCACAAAAATATGTAACGCCCCAGTCCCAAAATACGTAGGACTAAGAACGTAGACATGCCAGCTGTATCCATACGAAGTACACACCAATATATGGAATCCTCGTATGAATACATAAGCAGTAAAATGTTGTAAAACCACAACTAATCTCATCCACACAAAATAAATGAATAGAAGATGTCATATAATAAGAATAAATTGTCTTGATACAATATGTTGGACGGAGACAAATCCACTACAAACAAAATAAAGAAAGTACATAGAAAATGAAATGAGTGGCGAGCGAAGCGAAGACGATCCAAATGCAATCATCCTCGAGAAATAACAATGAATATGGCTAGAGCTAAAGCACCTGCGAAAGACAATAGCACACACCTGGAGAGATAACCATGTCCTCAGAGGGACGTAACAAGACACATAATATCATGCCATATAATATGCCATATAAACTGAATAAATACTGCTCAAATAAATAAGTAAATCGAATTATAACATGGTCCAATAAGCACCTACTGAACGAGTGTACAATCTCCACAACCAAACAAGGACAGGAGATGGTAAACTAATTCACGGTAATGTATCTTTCCATGCTAATAATCCAATATGGTATCCGGACCTCAACAAGGTTCAATACCTTCTCATCGAAGTAGTAAGTCACACCTACAACCAAACAAGGATAAGATGTGACGAACTAATCCGCAATAAGTTATTGTTCCAAGCCACGGTCAGATACAAGTACCCAAACAAAAAGTACTCGTACCTAACGGATAGGGTAGCCTACCGTTCTAAGTGATATGTAGTTAAGAACAATCCTTCCTACGCATGGGCCCTGGCTGAATAGGATCGGCATAGTCCCCTCTTGGGCAACAGAGGCCCCATCAGTAAGAGCATGATGTTCCGCAGAATCGTCAGTGACCGTCAGTAATCATGGATCATCAATCCCGTATCTCCAGCGGTGAGTCCGGGTCACAAGGGAAAGTGCATCGAAGCCCATACGCTAAGGAATTGTCCTCCCCGCCCAATGCCTACTATGTTGTATCCACAACATTAATCTCTATAACCGCTAAGTCAAACTAGCATGCAACCTCTATTAGCGGTTATTCCTATCGCACGGCTTGTACGTACTGGTGGCCAGCCAATCATGCACTTCTGTGTTCTACATGCGACACACAACTTCGTGTTACAATGTGTCAAGGCCAATGAATGCAACACACGAGATGGTCCCTTAAATCTAGGTTTAATATGAGAAAAAAATAATACATAGCAGGAAATATAATGAACAATAAGTTCTAACAGGTTAAGCCATGTATCACAGTTTATTTTGCATAAAGAAAATAATGAACATGTATGAAATATGAGCTAAAATAATTAAACAGCAAATGGCAAGGTGTCTTGCCTGGTAGGAAGCCTGGTGTGCCGCGATAATTATGGTGGCATGAACTGCGACTTTGGTGTAACAACTACACAAGGGGACCTCTGTTGATGGTACGGACAGTTCCATTGGGTTCAGAAGGGTCAAATTAGTTAGGGTGGACATAAGGAAGGCTTGAATTGGCAAGGGATTGTGAATAGGACTAATCGCAGAAGAGGAAGAATATCGAAGGAAAAAATAATATATTATTTAGAAAACTGTTTATAATAATTGAAACTATATTTTATCAAAAATTGTTTATAGGCAAAAACTCCAAGTTCGTAATAATAGAACTATTTTAGGCTTCTAAAATAATTTGAGTATAATTATAGGCCAAGCCTAATACAAAATTTCGCTACAAAAATATTTTTAGAAATAAGAATTAATCAACAATACTAATATTAACAATGAATATAATAGAAACAATATTACATAATACTACTTATACTAAGTAGATACCATATACAAATTTGATAAAATATACAAAAATATAAATAAAGCAAAGAACCAGCTCATCAATACTGTGTCTCTTCTCTACTAAAAAAAACAACACAAAAAAACATAGAATAATAATAGTAAAGATAATAATAATAATTACAACAAAATTACAATAATAATAATAATTATTATTATTATTATTATTATTATTATTATTTGATGATAATTAACAATAACAAACGAAAACACAAAAAAATTTAAATAAATAAATAAAAATCCCCTGTGGTTCTGTGGTTCTCCTCTTTCGAGGAGAACCTTTCAGTAATAATCAACATAGTAAAAAAAAGAAAAAAAAAGAAGTACAAAATAGAGAGAAGGAAAGGAAGGGTAAGGACGAGTGGAACGAGAGAGAGCGGAGGGAAGGAGAGGTCGTCGGAGTAACGGCGATCGACGGAGGAACTGAGGAGAGAGGAAGACGGAAGGAAGAAGAAGGGGACGGCGGAAGAGTGAGGCTGAGGGAGGCGAACGGGTGAGAGGGTTTCGGAGGGGCGGTCTTGGTCGACGGCTGGAGTAAGGTGGTCGGGAGAGGAAACGGCGGCTAGGGCACGCTGCGGCCGGAGGAGGGGGCTACGGCGGAGCGGTCGGCTCGCAGAGGGCGGCCGGCGAGCGGGGGGACGACCACTCGGGGACGGCGGCACGTTGCGGAGAGGAAGAGGGTGGCAACGCGCTGCGAAGAAGCGCTGGATCGACGGCAGGTCACGTTCGCCGACGCGAGGACGCGCGGCCGGTGGTGGGGTCGTGCGGCGGCGCTTGGCGCATGTGAGCGGCGGCCACGACGAGGTATGGGGGTGGTGTCTACGTATTTTTTTTGTCTTCTAATTTCTGTGTGGTTGTGGCCGGTGGGGTTTGTTGTGGCGGTGGTGTTTCTTGGTCGCCGACGAGGTTAGCGATGGTGTTTTTTGGTCGCCGACGAGGTTGTGGCGGTGGTGCTGGGACTGGCAGAGGGTGAAGGTGGCTGCAGTGACGGGGGTTGGCCGGTGTAGTCACGGCATTCCGATGATGGTGGTGAAGACAGGGGGTTAGGATTAGGGTTAGGGTTTAGGAACTAGAGATTAGATAGTTTGGGGATTTATATTGTGTCGGGATTGTCGACACACGAGAGGATAATATATATGTAAAAACTAATGGAATAAGAATTTGGACGGGGAACACGGACACGAAGCACGCACCATTAGTTTGTGAAATTTTGTGGATGAATAATGTGGAGGAGTACCTGCCTATTTATAGGATGTGGGAATTCCCACTTAGATATGGACTAGGAATATTTAAAACCCAAGTAGATAAATCATCTATTTAATTAAAATCAATCAAATCAAATACAATCTAAATCCAATTAAATCTAGTTTAATTCCCTTAGTTTAAAATCAAATCAATAAATCAAATTTCAATTATTTAACTATTTAAATAAATACATAAATTCAAATCAAGATTTAAATGGCCACAATATCTTCCAAATATATTTTTCAAAATACCAATAATAATAATTTCAAAAATAATAAAATATAATATCTTTTTGAACAATAAAATATTAATATTAATAAATCTCGAAAATTATACTTTTATTTAAAATAGACCAATAATAATTACGAAATATATAAATATGCAAAATATTCTTTACATAATTAGGCTTTTCTAGTATACCAAAAATATTACTTATTATTAATAACTTTTAGAAACAAAAGACTTTTTGTAGCAAGAATATTTATATAATATTTTGAAAGTGTATAATAAAATAGAGAAAAATATTTTTCTAAAATATGTACGCTCGCACATATTCGCACTCGTCGAGCAATTACGAAAAATAAAACGTTGTGCGCGACGTACAATACGACTACGCGACGTACAATACAAAATTTTAAATCGATACCAAATTTAATAAAAAAATAGTAGAAATTTAGGGGTTTTACAGTTCTTCAACAACACGGGAAAGTAATTGCTTACGCATCTAGGCAATTACGAACTCATGAGAAAAACTATCCCACGCATGATTTGGAGCTTGCAGCGGTAATATTTGCATTGAACCTGTGGAAGCACTACCTTTATGGAGAGAGAGTGGAAATATTTACAGACGACAAAAGTCTTAAATATGTTTTCATTCAGAAGGAGCTTAACATGCGACAGAGACGATGGCTGGAGCTGATGAAGGATTTCGACATCAACCTGCAGTATCATCCGGGTAAGACTAATGTTGTTGCAGATGCACTTAGTCGATACCCGATGGCGATGTTCTTAACCAAGGAGCGTCATTTACTGGAGGACATGGAAAAGCTTAGACTGGAGATTGGATTGTCCGAAGAGGAAATAAAGAAACTGGGAAGATAAGCCATTGTACCAGGAGCTAATTCAATAATGATGCAGTTGCAAGTGCATTCAAGTATGATAGAAAGAGTCAAGAGGCACAATTCCAGAATGAGATGCTTTGCAAACTCAGAGATCAAGTGCTGGCAGGAACAGTTGAAGGATTCTCAATCGCCAGCGATGGAGCATTGAAGCATGGTACGAGACTTTGCGTACCAACTGGCGAACTAAGGAATGAACTGATGCAAGAAGCGCACCAGTCGCAGTATTCCATACATCCAGGAGCCAACAAAATGTATCGGGATATGCGTACTATAGTGTGGTGGTACGGAATAAGGAAGGGCGTATCCAGGTATGTAACTAGATGCTTAATTTGTCAACAAGTGAAAGCTAGCAGACAGAGACCAGCAGGACTGTTGCAGTCGCTAGACATCCCGGAGTAGAAATGGGAACACTTGACGATGGACTTTGTGTCAGGACTACCTCGATCCCAAAGAGGGAAGGATGCCATTTGGGTTATCGTGGACCGATTGGAAGTCAGCCCACTTTATTCCTTTCAAGGTGGGTCTATCTACCGAGAAGTTGGCGGGACTGTACATGCGACATATCTACCGAATTCATGGAGTTTCGGTAAGTATCGTATCTGACAGGGATTCCATGTTCACCTCTCACTTCTGTAAGATCTTGCACGATAGTTTGGGAATGCAACTGAAGTTCAGCACTGCCTACCATCCCCAGACTGACGGACAATCAGAGAGAAGAATCCAGACACTAGAAGACATGCTGAGATCTTGCATCTTGGAATTTGGAGGGTCTTGGAAAGACCATTTACACTTGGTGGAGTTCTCTTACAACAACAACAACTAAGCTAGCATCAGTATGACTCCGTTCGAGGCACTTTATGGACGTCGTTGCCGCACACCACTTGCTTGGGATGACGTAGGATAACGAGTATTGCTTGGACCTGAGATGGTGACCGATGTAGCAGAAAAAGTAAAGATGATCAGAGACAAGCTTAGGATTGCCCAGGACAGACAGAAGCATTGGACAGATAGCAGCCGAAGGCCGTTGGAGTTTGAATAAGGTGACAGTGTGTTCATGAAGATCTCTCCTACCAGAGGAACCATCTGTTTCGACAGAGCAAGAAAAATAAGCCCCAGGTATATTGGTCCTTTTGAAGTACTTAACAGGATTGGAGAAGTGGCTTATCGGGTGGCTCTACCCCCAAGTCTCGAAGGCGTCCACAACGTCTTCCACGTTTCGTAGCTGAGACGCTACATCCCGGACCCGAGCCACATCTTGGACCATTCGGCGTTGGAGATTGGACCCAGCCTTACAGTGCCAGAGAAGCCAGTGGTAATATTGGACAGAGGAGAGAAAAGAACCAGGAATTCTGTGATGCCAATAGTCAGAGTCATGTGGCGGCACAACTCACCAGGCGAGTCTACCTGGGAGCGAGAAGACAAGATGCGGAAGCAGTATCCGTATCTGTTTGAAACTTGAGGTAACCCTTAACCCTGCCTTTAATTTCGAGGACGAAATTCTCTAAGGAGGAAAGATTGTGAAACCCAGAATTTTTGAATTTTTGAATTATTGGATTGTAGCGTAATTTTAGTTTAGTAATTATTATTATTAGTATTATTATATATTATTATTATTTATTAGTCAGAATTAGGAAAAATATTATTTTTTTAAATTATCATTGGGTTTTTTATTGTGGCCCTGTCCCGATTCCGTGTCCGGAGTCCGACTCCGAGTTCGAACCCGATTTTCCGAAACTCGACACAGTTTCGAACCCATCCTATTTTTTCCATCTAAAACCTGATTTTTAAAACTATTTATATATGTATATATATAGTGGTTTAGGTTTTAATAAAAAGAAAAAAAAGAGAAAAAAAATTCCCCATGACCTGTTCCCAAAATCCCCCACGACCTGGACCACACACCCACTCACACACCCCCTACTTATTCTCCTCTAATTACTCCACTCCTTATTCTCCTCCTTTTATTAAACCACCCACCACCACCAACACTCACCACCAGCAATCCATTCTTCCCATCCCAATCTCCTTCCTCTCACTCAAACCTGGCTCCCCCTTCCCTCTCCAGAGCTCGGCTCCACCTGAGCCCTCCGGCCGAACCCGAACTCCGACACCCGACCTACGCTGCCCCATCTCCCGCCGGCCTCCGGTGACCTCGCCACCAGCCCGCGCGTGCCGCCTCCTCCGGCGCCCAAGCCAGCGCCTCCCGGCCGCGCCCCAGTGCCTCCTGCCCCTGTGCCATCGTGCCCTTGTCTCGCCGGCCGCCTTCCGTACCGGCCAGAGCGCCGCCCGACGTGCCCTAGACCTGGCGCCGCCCTCTTCCGCTCGCCCCCGGCTCTCTCCGGCCAACCCCTCGGCCTCCAACGGCTTCCCCGGCCGATCCCGCGGTTGTTCGCACCCGGTCCAGCCGCGCACGCCCTCCCGCGAGCGCCCCGCTGTTCCAACAGCTCTGTCCAGCGCTGATCTAGCGATTTCCCGCTGCTGTCCGCGAGTTTAGGATTTTTCGCGAGTTCGCAGGAACGTGGTTTTCTTTTTCCTATTATCATGTGAGAGCTCTAGCCGAGCAACACAAGGTATATCTCGTGTCCCCGTGTCCCTACTTTAGTGTCGATGATGATACGGTCCTCGATCCCGTTACGGGATTCGGTTTAGGCAATTGTAGTTTCGGATTTTCCGAATCCTATTTCAGAATAATTCAGTTCTGTGGATTCCAGTTTCGCGAACTTTATTTTAGGATTTCCGAATTTACTTCGGGAGTATTCTGTGGTTTTGGCTTTATATAATTATGGTGTGTTTTTGGATTGGATATTATTTCTGTATGGAATATTATTATGGATGGTTTGGGTTGTTTCCCTGGTTCGGGATATTGTTTATGTTGATTTTTGGCACCGTCTCAGGATTGGGTTGTCCCAATTACAGAGGAGATGTTGTCCAAATTTTTGGAAAGTTTTCAAAAATAAAGTATTTTAAAATGGGTTTCTATTTTCAAATTCGGTATTTTTCAAACGGATTACAAAAGTGGTTTTGTCGATTTGAAAGTGGATTTTGGAGTTTTGTATCCCCGTTAGGCGACGACCGTATCGGTCGAATGAGCCTCGGCAAAGCGCAAATGCTACAGGGTTCCTGTACGTTGAGGCGCTAGCCAGCAACATGACATTTGGACCAAGTCTGAGACGCATTTTACAACAATATTTATATTTATAATTATTTTTAGAACTGGTACTGCTGTTAGTATTTTTGGTGCAGGACTTTGGCCTACTGTTTGGACTGTTCGTGGCACTCAGAGCTCGCCTAGATGATTAATTAATTTATGTAAAAATTTGTAAAAGGGCATAAGCCCAGTTTTCTATTTTATTTCGCTGTGACCCTGTATTGTGTAGTTTAGGTTTTTACTTTCTTTTCTGAGTTGATTTTCGTTATTAGATGTATAATTATAATTTAGGTATTAATTATTTTGTATAAAATTAATAAGGTTTTTCACGATAAATTAACTTGAATAAAATATTGGTAAGTTAACGAAGTCCATGTTTTATCACTAGAAGAAAAATGTAGTTTTATACATATGATATAATATACAAAGTTTTGTAAATTAACCGGTAATTGCCATTTTTTAAATTAATCAATAACCGACTTATTTAATTAAAAATAATAACGAACGTAGATTGCGACGTTAGACGATTTTCGATAGATTAATTAATAAACATAAAACCTGACTAGGGTCTACTTCTAGAGATTGTAACTAGCACACCTAGAATGGTTTCATTATGGTTCTAAGCCAAGATTTTCAACTGTAGGATCTCAGAGACGAACTTGACATCCTCCTCGGTACCAACATTCTCGATCCAGTCAATTAACAAAGGCAAGTTACGGTTATGTTTTCTTGTATTTTATTTAGTAATTGTCTAGCTGCATGTTTAAACCACATTGCTACACGGAACCCTCTCTTAGGGTTCAGATATTGATTGTGGGGATTGGGGGAATAGTGTAACGTTTATGACCAATACCCCTTATATTGCATATTGTGCGAGCTTACCCCTCTTACACACGGGGATAAGCCGTATAGCGTCGCTAGGACGCTATTGTATAACCCAAGCCGTCATAGACGATTACACATTCAAATCACATTGTTTTCAATTGTTAAAATATTGGAAAATATTGTTTTAATTGTTTAGCTTGTACTTTTGCATTATTACTTGAAATATGAGATACATATTCGTACTTGCTCCCTTCTGACTGGAGACAACATTTTTAGGTGACATTGAGGATGCTGAGCTATTGTATAATAGCTACTATGACCCGGTTTTGTACCCTGTGGTGTTGCCGGAGGCCCCCTTGGAGGACGCAGGACCTGAGGCCTACGAGCCGACCGCTTACCTAGTTGTTTCCAGTTTTCTAGTTTTATTATTTTTGGAGTTTTTATTTTCAGTTGTACTTTTCAAATGTTGAATAAAAGTTTTAAATTTCCCGTATATTGAGTTGTGACAAATGTATAGATGTTGTTGTGAATACCTGCATATAGAACAGCTTACTGCCGCCGCCTCACAACAGTGCAGGCTGGGCATGATCCGGTTCGACCCAATAATTTAGTATCGGGTTGTGACATATCCAGTGGATGTCCAATCATCACCTACCTGGCCTTTGCTGACGATTTACTCATTTTCTTCTCCAGGGACGAAGGAGCGGTGGCAGTGGTCCACAACACCCTGCAGAGGTACTCCACATGTTCGGGTCAGAAGGTCAACCCTTCCAAGAGCGTCATCTATACCCACCACAACATCAAAAGAGAGCACGCAATCAGGCTCTCCAACCTAACTTCCTTCTCTGTTGATCATCCTCCGTCAACTATCTAGGGTTCCCTCTTTTGTACGAAAAATCCAACGTTGGTATATTTGAGAAATTCATCACAAGGATCAGGAATAAACTTGTTGGGTAGCATAATGCCACTTTATCCCTAGCCGACAAGATGATCCTCATCAATCACGTGCTCACATCCATCCCTATCCATACCCTGGCCATATGCTCACCACCTTTGAAGGTGCTTCCTTCGATCGAGCAGATCTTTTATAATTTCTTCTGGGAAAATTGCAACGGCCAAGACAAGCATCACTGGGCTAGCTGGAACTCCATGGCGTATCCCACTGAGTAAGGGGGTTTAGGATTCACCAAACTCACTCACATCGTTAAAGCTTTCTCGATGAAATTGTGGTGGAAACTCCGCACGAGCAAGAATTTATGGACCAGGTTTATGAAGAACAGGTACTTCAAGAACATCCATTCTTCCGAGGCCATATACAACAGCAGATCCTCTACGGCTTGGCGTCGTATCCTTTGTAGGCGAGACCTTGCCGAGCCTGCGATGAGACTCCACTTGGGTGCCGGCGAGTCGGATCCTTTCCTGGAGAGATGGACTGGGGATAGCTTGATCCCGAGTCACACGGAAACCCCGAAGGAGAGTAGGATCAGATACTTGTGGAACCCTATTACAGAAGACTGGAACTGGGACAAGATTCGTGATTAGGCCGGTAACGAAACGGTGGAGAGCATTCGAGTGAGCGGATTAAGAATCGGCCGCGAGGCCGATGCGCTGAGGTGGATGCTGGATGCCTTGGGGGCATTTTCGGTAAGGTCGGTGAGAATCGTCGCCCACGGGTTGGGACAGCAACATCAGTCCACCAAACACAATTGGCACTCCTGCATCCCCAAGAAGTGGTCTTTCCTCATGTGGAGAGTCATTAGAAAGAAACTGCCGACCGACGATATACTCAACACCATTGGGATTTGCTTGGCATCTGCCTGCAATTGCAGTTCTGATCGTAAAATGGAGACTATCGACCACATCTTCTGTCAAGGGAGCCTGTCAGGCAGTGTTTGGAGGATCCTCAACCAGCACTACAGTATTGAGCCGGGGGGTAGTCGCTTCCACGATCTTGCGGTCTCATGGGGTATAGCCTCCCACGACCAACAGATCGTCACAGCGGCCGCCACGTGGGCGATTTAGATGAATCGCAACAAGGCTAGATATGAAGGTCGTCAATACTCAACAGGCCAGCTCTTTTGAAAAGTTTTCCGCCAATGCCGCAAACGGAGCACCCTGTGTTCCCACAGTCCGAGAGCATTCTGGTCCTCGCTCCACCCCTAACCATTGGCGATCTAGTTGTCTCCCACTCTTCTTTCAATTTGGTGGAATACTTGTATAGTCGTCCTTTTTTGACTTGTATACGTTTCAGGCTTCGGCATTTTGAGCCTTGATTAATAAAAAGAGGGAGTTTTCTTTATATATATATATATATATATATATATATATATATATATATATATATATATATATATATATATATATTATATATATATATACAAGTGTTTGTAAAAAAAAGATTCTATGTGAACAGTTGCAAGCACTACTGTTCATCTCTCTAAACTAACCGATCCGACCCCTGTTCGTAGAACAGAGGTAATGCCTCGATCGGGATAGAACCCCAACTTCACCTAAATCTTCCAACGAAAAATCCTAGTAAATCGTAATCTAATTCTCAAATGGATTAACCCAAATCCTCTCCAAATCGAATTTTAATTTAAATCTTTCTTGGATTCATTCGAGTTATATATATATACGCGAGAACGCCAATATTCGGGAAACCCGTAATCAAATACCACCAATTCAAAAACCCTCGAACCACGGTGAACCTTCTCGCCTCTGCCTCGACCTCCTGCACGCGTGCGGTGTCGGAGGAGCAGCCGACGGCCAGCACAGCTGTACGAGCACCCACAACAGCAGTATCAGTCGGCCGCAAATGAGCTATCTTCTAGGTAAAGTTTCTCCCTCTCCTCTCTATCAAATTCCTACTCAATTGGTTCTACACGACCATAATATATATGACTTCAACTCCTGTTATTTAGTTTCGTCCAAATTGGATTTGATTCGAGAATAAATCGAATCCAAAAATCTAGAAAAATTGTTATAGTTTCAGAACAGAATATAGGTTCATCATTGCTAATTGGAAGGCTGATTCTAGCCAATCCACAGAGAATCTTAGGAAAGCTATATAGACAATCCTGGAGACCACCTAACCATGAACAAAGCCCAACATTCTGTTGTAATTTTTATTCATCGTGTAGGAAGAAAAATTAGTTTTAAAATCAACAAAAATCAGTGTTCAAAATACTAAAAAGCCTTCGATACGAGGTCTGTCCCGACAAACTGGACGACCCCGTCGCAAACCGAAGGCATCGAAAGGTGCGTATCGACTTTGTGGATGTGTGGGCTTTGACGAAATTCAAATTGGTCGCGTGTGCACGACGAATTTGATCTGTATCCGTCGAAAAACGCCGTATCGGCCTTTTTCTAAATTTCCTAATTATATTGTGCACGTTCGTCAAATCGAGACGAAACTAGCGCCAACAAGTCCAAATCGAAATTCTGGTCCTATATGCCAAGTTTGGTCCAATTCTGAGAAGGTTGATCGGAACGCCAAAATTGACGGGCCTGAGACCTGCTCCAATGGGCAAATTTGTACACGGTTCATCGGATGGACATAACGTTCGATTCGACTCCTCAAACCGAATATGTAGACATGTAGTTTGATGACTTTAGAGACCGTAGACATTGGTACACGTTTCGGTGCAAAATGGGTCCAACGACGGACATCATTTTGACCTGAAATTACAATTTTGCCCATATTCTGGAATTTAACTTTTGAAAGGGCGTTTCCTAGGTATATCACTTATTCCGAGTACGTTCTTGATGTTTGTTTCTGCATCCGGTGTCGTTTGGAGATTTTGACATTCTTTACTGATATTGTGATTCTTGGACTTGCCATTTTCGTACCACCAAGCAAGATACCTTGCCACCTTACTCTGTGATTTATGTATTCTTATTTTCAGTTGTTATTTTTAGTATTTCTTATTTGTTAATATTATAAAACTGTGCGTCCAAGTCACAGTTTGTTGCAAACGACTCTATCGGTCATTTTTTCGCTTTTATTTATTTTTCTTGCATTGACTTAGTCTAATGACCACCCCTTTGTTGATAAGGTATCGGTATATCTCATATGGCCTTGACACTTGCTTTACCATGTGCTGTGAGTCATATGTAGGACACGCGCTCGCGTAGTCGGCTGGCGACCAATAAGTATGAGGCGTGCGACGGATAGAAGTAACTGCCAATAGAATTGCATGCTAGTAGACTTGGCAGTTACCAGAGATTTCATGAGTCATGGATATGACCCTACTAGGAATTGGGTAGAGAGATCAGCTTCCTTAACGTATGGGCCACTTATGCACTTTTTTATTTTTGATCTTGCTGGCCTCTGACATTCGAGGAATGTTATGCTTTGAGGTCCCTGGTATCCAGATGGGACCATACCTGAGTTACCTGCTTCTGAGCCAAATGCCCATGCGTTGAAGGTCTGTTCTTAACTGCATTATCAATGTAGAACTGGTAGGCACCCTATTGCATGTATCCCTTTCTTCTTATTATATTATCGTAGTTATATGGCATGGTTTTTTTGTATCTTGTTACGTCCCTCTGAGGACCTGGTTATCTCTCCAATATTAGACGACTTCCCGCAGAAGTACGGAGCGGCACTGGATCCATCCTACATTAATGACGAGGCATCTCCCGCTGACTTCTAGCTTATTGATTTCCTTGAGACATTGTAGTAGAAATTTTTACATTTCTTTATATTTCTATTTTGTGGAGGTTGGACTCCAATCATTGTGACTACTTATCATAGCTGTTTGGAGTGGGAGTGACCACCCGGCAATCTTTTCATACATTCATTTATTATCTGGACTTTATTATCTTCTGTGTTGAGCTGTGATAAGATTAGATTATATTATCCTGGCCTGTGACGATTTATTATACAGCTTATGTACGTATACGAGGGTTCCATATATTGGAGTATTCTTCGTGTATGCGCAGTTGGCATGTTCACGTACTCGGTCCTAGGTATTTTGGGACTGGGACGTTACATATTTTTGTGGTGGCGCATGCAGGTATGAAAATATTGTTGGGTTACATGACTGTGCCCAACAAGCCTGCATATAGGAATAGGAATATCTCTGTAGAAGCAAGGAAAAGAACAGAAAAGTTGATGCGGCTCAAAACGAGGGAAGTCTCATGCGGCTCAAGAATCTCTTAGAGCTTCATGCGGCTCAAAATTCCCCGATAGCTCCATGCGGCTCAGAAAAAGCCACGTGGCCCTATGCAGTTCAAAAATAGGCCTCTACAGCTGGCCATAACTCCTCTGTGCAGCTGGCTCATTAAATGCTCTGACGCGATGCGGCAGCTCTGACACAAAGGATTGACAGCTCTGACATAAAGGTAAAATGATGACTCTGACATATTGACGTGCTCCTACAGAGACGAGAAAAATCTTTTAGCTGGCACGATCCACCAATTCCAAAGCTCTTTATGTGGATCGCTTCAAGGACTTCAATGCAGCTCTGATATGAGGCCACCCTCATGCGGCTCAGTTGTGGAGGCCACCCTCATGCGGCTCGGTTGGTGAGGCCACCCTCATGCGGCTCAGTTGGGGGGGCCACCCTTATGCGGTTCAGATGGGGGGCCACCCTTATGCGGCTCGGTTGGTGAGGCTACCCTCATGCAGCTCGGTTGTTGGAGCCACCCTCATACGGCTCAGTTGTGAGGCCATCGCCATGTAGCTCGGTTGTGGGGGCCACCCCCATGCGGCTCGGTTGTGAGGCCACCCTCATGCGGCTCGGTTGTGAGGCTACCCTCATGCGGCTCAGTTGTGAAGCCATCTTCATGCGGCTCACAGCATAATGGCAGTTGGGACACGTGGCAGAGAATTGACTAAGACTTATCCACGCAGATTTATTGCAACCGACAAATCATAACAATGCAGATTTATTACAACCAACGCAACAGTTCAGATTGATTTCCAACAAACAGATCATGGTTAATCTTAACCAATACCCAACCGGCCACTTTTTAAGGTGCATTTACTGCACACCCCACTCATCTCAAATTACTATAAATAGCATGAGATTATTCCTTTGCACACACACAGAGGAACACACAGAGAAAAAAGCACACATAGAGTAGAGAGAGCATCCCATAGAGCAATACGCAGAGAGAGAGAGAGAGAGAGAGCACTTCTTCGTCGGAGCCAAGGCTGTGTTCGATCGTCCAAGGAGTAAGGCAGAGTTGATATCACTTTCCCGAGCCTCTACCGTCACCCCCCAGAATCAAAAACTAAATAATTGTACTTAGATTGCTTTTCCTAGGTTTTGTTCCTAGGCTCTCTTTGTATGAGCAAGTTTCTATTGTGAATCAAAGTTCTGTCCTCCCATAAAACTGTTCTATCCTTAGATAATCAATGGCAAACACGATGGAGACTCTGCTGGGGACTAACTTCTCTACTGCTGAGAAGTTGGTGACGCGGCAGCCAAACTTGGCTCCACGCAACAGATGCTGTTTGTCTGCTTCGACCAGCAGGCGTTTGAAGAAATGCTCTCCGACGGGAGCGCTGGCCCGGTCCAGAAGCGAGCCAGCACGAAGATGGCCCGCAGGGAGTGGAGGCCCATATCATTTGTTCCTTCCTAAGCTCTGGAAGAAGTGTTCTCTCCTACCGAAGATGGCGGAGAAGACTCACATGCGGCCCCACTTCAGACCGTAGAGGATACTATTATCCCCAAGTCTGGCAGAGGAAACACTACGATGCTGGACTTGCAGGGGCAAAGAGGGACTCTATGCGGTCCAGAAAGAAGCCGCATAAGGGTGCCAGCCGCATGAAGACTCATGCGGCCACAAAAGCCAACCGTATGGAGAAGGCTCATGCTGCCACAAGAGCCAGCAGCATAGAGTAGGCTCACGCGGCCACAACAGCCAGCCACATGCAGAAGGCTCATGCGGCCACAATAACCAGCCGCCTGGAGAGGGCTCATGCGGCCACATCTTCTAGCCGTATGTAGACTGATTATGCGGCCACGAATGCCAGCCGCATATAGACTACTTATACGACCACATATGCAAGCTACATGCAGACAGCCAATACGGCCACCAAATTCAGCCACAGACTATCTTCTCTATACGGCTCAGGGTCAGTCTTTGACTGCCTCTCATGCGGTCCTGATCTCAGATGCTCCAAAAAGAATGTGCCAGACTCTGTACGGCACAATTTGGACTCTTCCTACTATGCGCCCTTGGATGCTACAGGGAAGAAGTTTAGGGCAGCGCGGGCTCGTCGAGCTCAGTCAGCTGTCCCAACCTCTGACCACCAGAGAGCTCCGCTTACTGTTATACGGGCCTCTGAAGGAAAGTTTTACAGAACCAACCGTGTCCAGCCTCCAGCGGCAAACGGACAGAGTGGTTCCCAAGAGTCTCCCAATCAGGGAGCAAACATGGTGCCAACACACTCGTGTGCTCAGGACTCCCGGGCCCATAAAACGAGTGACTTGCATGATGTGATTCTTCACAAATACAAGAAAAGAGAAGAAAGCTTTGTGTACAGAGAGTCATTTTATGGACATCACTGCACTCAAGTTATTGTCAACTGCAGCTGCAACAAGGCGGCAGTACAAGAGGACCGACAGTCCGTCTTCCAACGACTGCAGCAGCCAGGACCGGTCCTGCAACTAAGCTCAGGAGACGAGGCACTTCATGTTGCCTTCTGTCATTCTGCTCAGAAGATCCCTACCGGCAAGGCAGGGAAGAAGATAAATGTTTCCAGCCTGACGATCTCAACCAGCATGGGTAGGAAACTCGCGTCCAAGCGGCTGTCCACAACCACCTCAGTAAGAGTTTATCAGGGCACCCACTCTAAGACAAAATCTTCAATACTTGGAGATTCGTCATCTACATCTCTGAGGGTAGCCGAAGCTGGGGGTAGCACTCCCCGGAACATCCACGATAATCCGGTGTTCCAAGAAGATCAACCAGGGGAGACAGTTCCTCCCACAGATGCAACAGAACCAGACACCCCTAGAAACATCCATGGGTCCCAAGATGAAGCAACCTCCGATGCAGGGGGTAACACTTCCTTCGAGTCCGAACCGGAGGAGAACATTCCTACATATCCCGACGACTTCTCCGTTCGGGGGTATGATTCGGAGAGCACATCCTCTACAGTTCCTTCTACTGTTCCCCCTATGAGAATAATATTTATGACTGAGAATGACCAGGACGGTCCCATCGATCGATAGCGCCTCGACACTCTTGATGCCATACTTCATACCTTGGTCAAATCAGTAGACGAGATTAAGGCAGCCCTGCCGACTCTCCAAGGAAGGACGACTGGGCAGACAAGTACGGGTCCTTCCATCAATACAGACTCAAACACAACTGCACCAACCTCGGGTGACAATCTGCCCGAAATGATGGCTCCTACCGCTGTAGACGAGGCTAGGGAGGCAAAAAGAGAGGTCCAAGAGCTTCGGGCAATGTTCGATACCCGAGAGAACTCTCAAGACCTCAGGATAGGACAGCCGTATCCCGCTGCATGGAGAGATGTCCCCTTCCCTCCTCGGTATAAGCCATTCAAAATTAATCCATATGATGGAAAGACATCTACAAGCCGATACGTGACCTACTTTGAGGTCACAACAGACCATCTGCTGCACAACGACGCTATCCTAACGCGGTTGTTCATTGGGGCACTAGAAGGGGTCGCATTCGACTGGTACCGCAACTTGCCGGACAACTGCATTCATTCCTTCGTCGGCTTCAAGCATATGTTCTTGGAGAGGTTCTATGAGGTGGCACAGGATGTCACAATGTCAACTCTCATAGACGTTGTCCAAGGCGAGAAGGAGCTGACAAGGAACTATATTGAACAGTTTCGCCAAACCGCGATGAAGTTGCCCTCTGGTAATCCGGACTCTTCCTTGATTGAAATTTGCCAAAAGAGGCTACTCCCTACAATCAGCCTCTGGATGGGTGAAAGTCAATTCAAGGATTGGAAGACTTTCATCATCAGCGCCACTAGCGCAGAAGACAAGTTGAAGAAAGCTCGTCAACTGGGCTTGCACATCTCGGAAGGAGAGGACAAGGGCAAACGCCCTAATACCAACAACAACAACGATGGTAATTCCTCCAACAACCGAGACAACAAGGGCAAACAGGCTATGGTGGCCAACACAACCCAGAAGACTGAACCAAAGTCGGCAGAGAAGCAGTGGCCGCAGATGACTTACTCTTTCGAAGACAGCCATGTCAAGCCCATCCTTGACATGCTTATACAAGGAGATCGAATTCAGCTCCCTCCTCCAAGACGTGAACCTCGTCCTGCAGAGATGGAGAGCCCCAAGTACTGCCACTACCATCGCTACGACCACCATGCCACTCAAGACTGCTTCCAACTGAAGCGGTACATCCAAAACCTCATCGACTCTAAGGCTCTGTGTAACTCCCCAGTCCCAAAATACGTAGGACTAGGAACATAGACATGCCAGCTGTATTCATACGAAGTATACTCCAATATATGGAAGCCTCGTATGGGTACATAAGCTGTAAAATGCAGTAGAACCATAACTAATCTCATCCACACAAAATAAAAGAATAGAAGATCTCATGTAATCAACTATAAAATTGTCATTTGGTACATATAGTTGGGCGGAGACAAATCCACTACCAACTATAAAAGAAATACATAGCAAAAGAGAGAGTTTGGCGAGCGAAGCGAAGATGATCAAAGTACAATCATCCTCGTATAAATAGAGAGGACCACGGCTAGAGCTAGAACACCTGCGAAAGACAATAGCACACACCTGGGGAGATAACTAGGTCCTCAGAGGGACGTAACAAGACACATAATATCATGCCATATAAACTGAATAAATATTGCTCAAATAAATAAGTCAATCGAATTATAAAATAGTCTAATACGCACCTACTGAACGAGCGTACCATCCCCCCAACCAAACAAGGACAGGAGATGGTAATCTAATTCACGGTGACGTATCTTTCCATGCTAATAATCTAATATGGTATCCGGACCCCAACAAGGTTCAATACCTTCTCATCGAAGTAGTAAGTCACACCTACAACCAAACAAGGACAAGATATGACAAACTACTCCGCGACAATTTATTGTTCCAAGCCACGGTCAGATACAAGTACTCAAACCAAAAGTACTCGTACCTAACGGATAAAGGTAGCCTAACCAGTCTAAGTGGATGCAGTTTTAAGAACAGTTCATGGTCGTATGACTACCCGGTCAAGTCAAAAAAATACCAATGCAGTACCTCAGTAGCGAGTCACAACACCATATACTATTTCTCAGTATCGAGCGAGTCTATAGCATATAGTCTACCTATCGTTCCTCAGTAGCGAGCGAGTCTACGATAGATAGGGTGGTAGTCAACTTCCAATCATGTTCTTCCCGCCCAATGCTAACTCTATAACCGCTAAGTCAAACTAGCATGCAACCTCTATTAGCGGTTATTCCTATCGCACGGCTTGTACGTGCTGGTGGCCAGCCAATCACGCACTTTCGTGTTCTACATACGACACACAACTTTGTGGTACAACGTGTCAAGGCCATGAATGCAACACACAAAGGTGGTCCCTTAAATCTAGGTTTAATGTGTAAGAAAAATAATACATAGCAGAATATAAATGAACAGTAAGTTCTAACCGGTTATGCCATGTATCACAGATTATTTTGCATAAAGAAAATAATGAACATGCATGAAATATGAGCTAAAATAAATGAACAGCAAATGGCAAGGTGTCTTGCCTGAGGTCCTTGCTGGTGAAACCGACAATCCCGTTGGGTACAGAATAGTCACAGGGCTACACAAGATAACTCAGACGATGTGACAAACTTCTAAAATAAAAGCCAAAAATAAAATATTCTGGAAAATTTTTGGGAAAAATATATGATATGTATTTTTCTGTCAGTATTCCGAAACTTCAAACGGATCATGATTATGATTCCTGGTTCTCCCAGAATCTCAAAAACACTAAAACGTGTCAGATTTCGGACCACTGACACTCCACAAATTTTCCAGAAAATTAAGTTCCAAATTTATGAAAATAAAATTTACATTCAAAAAATATACCTCAATACGATTCCAACAAAAAAACTGGAGGTCAAAAGGAGTCCGGAGTTGGGAGTTATGGTCATTCGAAGTTGCTACAACCTTTGAAAATTGAGGCTGAATTTATGACGAAAAAAAGAGAGAAATTTTGACAAGGATGGTTTGAAAGATGATTTTTGGTGAAAATAATATGGAGGAGTACCTGCCTATTTATAGGATGTGGGAATTCCCAATTAGATAAGAATTATGATTCCTTTAAACCCAATTTAGATATTTCCTAATTTAATTTAAAAGCAATCAAATGCAAATCCAAATCCAAATCCAAATCCAAATCTAATTTAAATCAAATCAAATCAAATTCTCTTTGTTTAAAATCAAATCAATTAAATCCAATTTAAATCTATTTAAATTTTTAGCTCAAAATCAAATGGGATAAATAAATTTCGAATATTTAACTATTTAAATAAATCCAAAAATCAAATCAAGATTTAAATTGCCACCATAACTTCCAAATATATTTTTCAAAATACCAATAATAATAATTTTGAAAATAATAAATATTTTGAAATATCTTTTTGAATAATAAATCTTGAAAATTATATTTTTTTTTAAATTAAACTAGCAAATATTTATGAAATATATGTATGCATGAATAATATTATTTATTCCAAATAAAAGGCCTTTCATAAATAAAATCATAAATTTAGGAAATTTTGATAGCTAAATTAAATATTATATGTATTATTTTGAAACTATAAAAATAAAAAATATTTTTCTCAAAATATGTACGCTTGCACATATTCGCATTCGTCGAGCAACTACGAAAAATAAAATTTCGTGCGCGACGTACAATACGACTATGCGACGTACAATACAAAAATTTTAAATCAGTACCAAATTTAATATATATAAAAAATATAGTAGAAATTTAGGGGTTTTACATCCTACCCAACTTAAAAGAATTTCGTCTTCGAAATTAAGAATTAGGAGGGGGTGAGAAGGCACAACGGTAGATAGGAGGGTTTAAGGAAGTTTATATGGTCGTAGTCTAGGTTGAGGGTATGATTAAGTAACGATTGCAATCATTCTTAAATTCAAGTGATTAGAAAGTCAAGATTGTAAATTTAGTGTCGAGGGAAAGGTCGAGTAGTTCAAGACAAAGATATGGTTACATTGGGTGGTAATGGTCATGGTGATAGGACAGTTAGAGGAGTTTTAGTACGACGCTTTCGTCCTTCTAAAATAGGTGAAGGTGAACGCAATATAGAGTTCGAAGGAGGCGTTATCGAATACGAATACGTGGTTCAAAGGCGACCGAATAATTCAAAAGGAGTTGTCAGGACAGTCGCGGATGGGACACTAGAGGACAAGTTTTGCTATGTCCCCATCCACGTAGGATAATATGTGATAAGCGAACCAAAGTGTAATAGGTTGATCAGACCATCATGCACCGGTTCTGATTAGATAATATGTTAGTGGGTGCACCCAATAAAATATGTCATGATCAAGCTTGATAACGAAATAAGCTTGCAAAACTGAAGCTACGTTAGCAGTGCGAGATAGTCAAAATATGAGCAAGGGAGGTACTGATGAAGGAAATTTTAAATAGTCCCAGATCTTTTAAGATCAAGGCTCGCTCGAAGTTCTGGCCTATACAGTTGTCTTGGTTGACTAGCTAAGCTAGGGTCCTCTGAACTTATAGGCTAAGCAAATTTATCCACATGGGTCACAAGGACAAAGGCTTTGTTGGGCCGTGAGGTATTCTACCCAACTTACAAGAGTTAAACTAGTAATGGGATGAGACAATGGGTTAAGCAATCAAGATAAAGCACAAATTTAAGCATTTAAGGAACTAAGTAGGACAAAATTCCCCTATCGGGTTAAGGAATTGAGTCAAGGTTGGATCTCTTATTTGAAGTCAAAAAGTATTTTGGTGTCATGGTAGAGGTTATAGTTTGGCCAGTTTGACCAGAAGGTCCTATCATGAAAATAGTGTACAAGGAGACGTGTTTTAGTGGGACATGATACATCTACATGAAGGTGGACTTGTCTAGGTCTACATATGAAATTTGTTGGAAGGAAAAGTGTAGTGTTGTACTCCAAATATACAAGTCACGGTAGGGGACGCCAGAAGATCAAAAATAGAAAGTGGGAGTTCACGAGGTGATAATTAATGCACAAAATAAAGAAGATCAGGTTAAAGCGTAAAATAAAATTAATTAAAGAATCCATTAAAAATAATTTAGAAACACAATTCCGGAGAGAAGATAGTCTCCTAGATGAATACAATTAAGGAACCATTAACTCATTATTCAAATAGCAAATGGGTTAGAAGGTCGCAATTAAAAGATCTAGAATTGAAGGAAGGTCGAGTAAGTGGAGGTGGAGTACAGTCACCTAGCTGGATAGATGACTAACAACACTTGTGTATATACTACTATCTGGTCATAAGTGACATGGCACTTAGTGTGGAATACTTCTAACTCATTAGGGCTACCTTTGTGGCCTATCATTAATATTTTAACTCGAGTTTCCTCCAAAAAGTTTCAAAAATAAACCACCAAAATTTGTATTTACTCCAAGCCGTTCAAATTCATCAAAAAAAAATTTAAATCACTCTCATAAATCTCAAAGCAAAATTTTATCACGTTACTACTAACCTTTTCCAAAATTAACGTTTAAATTCAACTATTTAACTCAAGAGTTCATAATTTACGAATCCATAAAAATTTTACAATCAATCAAAAATTTAACACTCTAAAAATTTCAATTAATTTATAATAAAACTCTTAGCATATTAAAAGCAATCTCAAAAAAAATTAAGCTCAATGCTCTAATCAATTTTAACTTCTATTTATGCTATGTTATTCCAACAAACTCACAACTTTTAAATGGTAACTTCCTTTAATCAATCAAAATAACTTTCCATCACATCCTTCAAAATTCTCCCAAAATTTTAATATTAGCAATCCAGCATTAAACTAAATTTTCAAATAATCTCATCAGTCAACATCTCTTTTTTTTACCAAAAATCTAAATAGATTTGTAAATCCTCAATCATAGGACACAATTTAAAATAAAGAAAAATTCTCAAAAATTATTTTTATAACTTTCAAATATTTTAAACCAAAATTCACCGTCATTACTTCCCCTTAAAATTTAAAATTTTATAAACACAAAACCGCAAGTTGTACAACTCCGTTTAAATAATTCCTACGACCATTTTTAAAAGCTAAGATCATTTTCAAACCAAATCTATAACTGTTCAAGGTGCATAACTATAATACAATAAATCATGAACATTAAAACACGAAAATCAATAAATTTTATATTTGTTCAAAGATGTATATCTATCACCCAAACTCATAAATATCATAACTCGAAAAGCAAATCAATTTTATACTTGTGCAAGGATGTATAACTATAATCCAATAAATCATAAATATCAAATCTTTGAAATCAATCAATTTCTTAAACCAAGTATGAAATTCTATAAATCCTCTGGTGTTTACTATTTAGAAATCTCAAGCTTAAAACTTTCCGTGGTAATATCCTACTTTACAAATTACTAATCATTAAATCACACTAAAAAAAACCTTTAACTCAATTAGAGTCTTAAATGTATTCCAATTGCCAATATAACCATTCTAGCCATGTGTTTGACCTATGAGCATATACTAGTGTAGTCATCTTCCTAGTTGACACTAAGCACGAAAATAAGAATCAACGGTAGAAAGGAATCAAGCAAAATACAATTCAAGGAAGTCGAACGAGAGTTCGGAATTTGAAGCCAAGGGAAGAGGTCAAGCTGTATGGATGAGATTCCTATAATTCTAATCGTATGTTGCAGGCTCACATCGGTATAATTACGTAACCGAAGTGACAAACTCGACCTGCATGGACCACCACAAAAATATGTAACGCCCAGTCCCAAAATACGTAGGACTAGGAACGTAGACATGCCAGCTGTATTCATACGAAGTATACTCCAATATATGGAAGCCTCGTATGGGTACATAAGCTGTAAAATGCAGTAGAACCATAACTAATCTCATCCACACAAAATAAAAGAATAGAAGATCTTATGTAATCAACTATGAAATTGTCATTTGGTACATGTAGTTGGGCGGAGACAAATCTACTACCAACTATGAAAAGAAATACATAACAAAAGAGAGAGTTTGGCGAGCGAAAAGAAGATGATCAAAGTTCAATCATCCTCGTAGAAATAGAGAGGACCACGGCTAGAACTAGAACACCTGCGAAAGACAATAGCACACACCTGGGGAGATAATCAGGTCCTCAGAGGGACGTAACAAGACACATAATATCTTGCCATATAAACTGAATAAATATTGCTCAAATAAATAAGTCAATCGAATTATAACATAGTCCAATACGCACCTACTGAACGAGCGTACCATCCCCCCAACCAAACAAGGACAGGAGATGGTAATCTAATTCACGGTGACGTATCTTTCAATGCTAATAATCCAATATGGTATCCGGACCCCAACAAGGTTCAATACCTTCTCATCGAAGTAGTAAGTCACACCTAAAACCAAACAAGGACAAGTTGTGACAACTACTCCGCGATAAGTTATTGTTCCAAGCCACGGTCAGATACAAGTACTCAAACCAAAAGTACTCGTACCTAACGGATAAAGGTAGCCTAACCAGTCTAAGTGGATGCAGTTTTAAGAACAGTTCATGGTCGCATGCCTACCCGGTCAAGTCAAGAAAATACCAATATAGTACCTCAGTAGCGAGTCACAACACCATATACTATTCCTCACTATCGAGCGAGTCTATAGCATATAGTCTACCTATCGTTCCTCAGTAGCGAGCGAGTCTACGATAGATAGGGTGGTAGTCAACTTCCAATCATGTTCTTCCCGTCCAATGCTAACTCTATAACCGCTAAGTCAAACTAGCGTACAACCTCTATTAGCGGTTATTCCTATCGCACGACTTGTACGTACTGGTGGCCAGCCAATCACGCACTTCCGTGTTCTACATGCGACACACAACTTCATGGTACAATGTGTCAAGGCCATGAATGCAACACACAAAGGTGGTCCCTTAAATCTAGGTTTAATGTGTAAGAAAAATAATACATAGCAGAATATAAATGAACAGTAAGTTCAAACAGGTTATGCCATGTATCACAGTTTATTTTGCATAAAGAAAATAATGAACATGCATGAAATATGAGCCAAAATAAATGAACAGCAAATGGCAAGATGTCTTGCCTGAGGTCCTTGCTGGTGAAATCGACAATCCCGTTGGGTACAGAATAGTCACAGGGCTACACAAGATAACTCAAACGATGTGACAAACTTCTAAAATAAAAACCAAAAATAAATATTCTGGAAAAATTTTGGGAAAAATATATGATATGTATTTTTCTGTCATATTTCGAAACTTCAAACGGATCATGATTCTGATTCCTGGTTCTCCCAGAATCTCAAAAACACTAAAACGTGTCAGATTTCGGACCATTGACACTCCACAAATTTTTTAGAAAATTAAGTTCCGAATTTATGAAAATAAAATTTACATTCAGAAAATATACCTCAATACGATTCCAACAAAAAACTGGAGGTCAAAAGGAGTCCGGAGTTGGGAGTTATGGTCATTCGAAGTTGCTACAACCTTTGAAAATTGAGGTTGAATTTATGAGGAAAAAAAGAGAGAAATTTTGACAAGAATGGTTTGAAAGATAATTTTTGGTGAAAATAATATGGAGGAGTACCTGCCTATTTATAGGATGTAGAAATTCTCAATTAGATAAGAATTAGGATTCCTTTAAACCCAATTTAGATATTTCCTAATTTAATTTAAAAGCAATCAAATGCAAATCCAAATCCAAATCTAATTTAAATCAAATCAAATCAAATTCTCTTAGTTTAAAATCAAATCAATTAAATCCAATTTAAATCTATTTAAATTTTTAGCTCAAAATCAAATGGGATAAATAAATTTTCAATATTTAACTATTTAAATAAATCCAAAAATCAAATCAAGATTTAAATGGCCACCATAACTTCCAAATATATTTTTCAAAATACCAATAATAATAATTTCGAAAATAATAAATATTTTTAAATATCTTTTTGAATAATAAACCTCAAAAATTATATTTTTTTAAATTAAACTAGCAAATATTTATGAAATATATGTATGCATGAATAATATTATTTATTCCAAATGAAAGGCCTTTCATAAATAAAATCATAAATTTAGGAAATTTTGATAGCTAAATTAAATATTACATATATTATTTTGAAACTATAAAAATAAAAAAATGTTTTTTCTCGAAATATGTACGCTCGCACATATTCGCACTCGTCGAGCAACTACGAAAAATAAAATTTCGTGCGCGACGTACAATACGACTATGCGACGTACAATACAAAAATTTTAAATCAGTACCAAATTTAATATATATAAAAAATATGTAGAAATTTAGGGGTTTTACACTTTGGCTATTAATTTTGAAGAGGTGACGGTCGCTGCCAACATGGTATCAGTCTAATTCGGCAGCTTCCCTCCGACAAAGACTCAAGATGGAGTAGTACCCGTCCCCCGGGCAAAGATGGAGGTCGCTAATCTTCCACCTCTCCGAGACTAGGCTGCTGGTCTAGTGTCTCTCACCACATCACGAGGGAAGGTCATGTAGGTCCATCCAGACCTGGTACCTGAAGTGACTCAGCCCGCAACATCCTCCACCGGCAAGAAGTAGGGTGGGAAAGTCAAGTCCTGCCGCACAATCTCGGCAGATATCGAAGAAGCTACGGCTGTCGTCACCCGGTTTGGTGTACAATCCCAACCTACACCGGGTAACTCGGCTGAAGAGCGCCAGACGGCCGCTGTTGACGCTCCAGGACCTTCTGAGCCACCGCCGGCCGAGAAGCCAAAGCCAAAGGAGACCCGCTTTGACAAGCCGCTCCGCAAAGACTTACCACATGGGCTGGAGAGATGTTACGACCCGCACCTATTTTTTTAATTTTAAACGGATACGAGACGTATCCAAGCCAGCCTACGCCGCAGTGTCGGCAGTAGAACGCTGTCACGGCCATGAAGATCAAAATCACAAATAATGCTCATTCACATAATTAATTTAACTTACAATATTCACAAGTTTTATATTTACAAAAAATATAAACTTGTACAAATATTTGAATGACTACATGTCCATTATCTATCTAGTCTCTAGGCTTTTGTCTGCAAGTACCCCCGTATCTCCCATGCTAAGTGAATCTACGACTAACCTGAAAAATATTGGTTTCCAGTCAGGAATGGAATGAGCACAATTCACTGAATACAGTTTCAATATATGAAAATGACTATACTACAGAGGTTAGCCTTTAGACATATGATTCATAAAATAAATGAATAAAGACAGAATAAAACTAAATACCAAGAACAAAATGAAATACAATAAAATACTCACCGACTGACAGACTGAAATACCTTTGATATGTGATCGGTCTCGGAATAATTACACGACACTGTCTACACTGTCTAAAGTTATACTGTCTACACTGTCTAAAGTTACACTATCTATACTGTCTAAAGTTACACTGTCTATATTGAATAAAGCAATAATAAATCACGGTCTACATGGTCTACTTAATATATAAATGCAATAATAAATTACTGTTTACACTGTCTACTTTAAAATAAATAAATTACTGTTCACACTGTCTACTTTGTAATAAATAAATCACTGTCTATACTGTCTATTTTGCAATAATAAATCACTGTCTACACTGTCTACACTGTCTAAGGTCAGATCACACATCGTTGGTACTTCACCCTCCCGACACAAAAAGGAATAAAATCAACATAAAACTGAAATCACATATCTATCGACTAAACACTGATGCATAGTAAAGATCAATACTGAAAACAAACAATAAACTGTACTCGCCTGTGGTCCTGTGCTGGTAAAACCGGTAATCTAAACCACTCAGTGTGCCACAATAGTCTAAACCCGTACAACCGTCTCCGGATACTAAAATAAACATTACCAATATTCTCAGAATAGTCAAAATAGCTAGAATTTCTTGTCCTTAAGTCCAATTCTGAACACAGGGGCAAAACGGTAATTTTGGGTCAAAACGGTATCCGCCGTTGGACCTGCTTTGCACCGAAAAGCATGCCAGAGTCAACAATCTCTAAAGTCGTCGAACTATATGTCAACAGGTCCGATTTTCTGATACAAACCCAACCGTATGTCCAAAGTTAGATTCCGCAGGCCGTGCACAAAATTGCCCGTTGAGTCGGACCGTGGGGCCCGTAAAACGGTGGTCCGATTCGACCGTCTCAGAACTGGACCAATCTTGGCATACAGGACCAGAAAATCGATACCGTCCAGTTGGCGCAAGTTTCGTCTCGATCTGACGAGCGTGCACAAAGTAATTGGAAAATTTGCACAGAGGCCGATACGGTGAAGTTCGACGGATACGTATCAAATTCGTCGCGCACACGCGACCAATTTGAATTCCGTCAAAGCCCACACATCCACGAAGCCGTTATGCACCTTTCGATGCTTTCGGTTCGCGACCACGTCGTATCGAGATATTTTTCTAGATTTTTAATATTTTAAAAAAGATTTTTCTCTATTTTCTAAATCTGTTTTCTCGGTGTACAGTGGGAAAAATCAGAATCTATGAAAAGGGGTTTGAAGCCTTATAGGTCGTCTAAGAGTTCGTTTAGACAAAATTTTTAAACTATAGATAGGTTAATAAAGAGCGATCCTCGAACAAGGGCACTTGGACAGCCATTCTGTTATAGAAAAATGATATTTTCTCGTACTTCAGTTCGATTTTTCTTGAACCCTAAGCTTTCTAAATCCAAACTACTTGAAAGGATTTAAAGAGGTATAGGTTAGGTTCAGACCTATTCAAGTAGTTTGTGAAATTGTTTCACGACGACGGAGATAATCTCATGCTAAGATGGGCGTTTAGGCTGATGCTGTTGTCGCTTTCGTTCCTGTTTCGGGCTTGTCACGCGCACCTGCTGTTGCTAGCCGGCCGTCCTCCGGCGGCCTCCGGCAAGCGGTGGCGCGGTGGTGGCGCACGCCTGAGGCCAGGGCCGCTGTCCTTAGTGTTTTGGTTTTTGTTGTTTAGGTTTGTCGAGCATCCGCTCTCTCTCTCTCTCCTCTCTCTCTCTCTCTCTCTCGCCTACACCTATATATATAATTAATGAACTGGGTTTGGGTTGGAGAATTCGTGGACGGCCTATTGTGGGGAAAAAAATGGCTGAAGGGTTTTGAATGGGTTTGCTACTGTGCTCCTGGAGGCTCGGGTTGGTAAACCCAGCAGGGGGTGTTAGCAGCCCATGTGGGTCCACTGAGCAGCTGCTCCGGTCCATGTGATTTCTTTTTTTTTCTTTATTACTAATACACCTATACTTATATATATATATATTTATATAATATATATATATATATATATATATATATATATATATATATATATATATATATATATATATTTTAATATATATATATATATATATATAAAATATATATATATATATATTATATATAGATATATATTAATATATATATATATATATAATATAATATATTATATATTAAATATATATATATATATATATATATATATATAAAATATATATATATATAAAAAATATTATTATATTATATATATAAATAAAAAAAAAAAATAAAAAATATATATATATATATATATATATATATATATATATATATATATATATATTACATGTATATATTACATGTATATATATTACATGTAAATATATATTACAAAAAATATATATTACATGTATATATATATTCACTAATAAATTATAAAAATATATATATATATATGCCTATATTTATATACCTCCATAAACTCCAATAAATTCCACTAGTATCTATTCCTAGTGTAGACCCTATATGTATATATATATGACTATATACAATAATATTTAATTGACAAAATAATATAACCAATAATAATAAAATAATATTATAAGAGGCCCTAGAATTTTGACATTCTTGTACAATTGGCCAACACACCGGCCAAATTGTCATTATATGAGCTCCTGAGACTCTCCAAAGATGTTCGCGTCGCACTGAGCGAGGCACTCCAGAATGCCGACGCATATCTGGCTCAGGTCAATCTCACTTAGGAGAGCTCGCCGGCGGATCTCCAGGACAGCGCTTTCACAGGGGCCATGTCCAACATTGTGTTCACTCCGCAGGACATACTTATCAAAACCAACCTGCACGATCGCCCTCTGTATTATACTGGATATGTCGTCGACGTCAAGGTAGATCGGATGCACATTGATCCCGGTTCTTCGATAAGCATTATCCCGAAGAGCCTGCTTCATCATCTGCGCATCACTATGCATCGGCTGACCCCTACCAGCACCGCCATCAGCGGTTTCAATTCCGAAAGAAGCTATCCCATCGAAAAGATTCGTCTGAAGTGCCAAATTGGCGACTTTCATTCGGAAGTAACCTGCTATGTCATCGATGCAGACACCTCTTACAATATTCTCCTGGGGCGTCCGTAGATACATGATTACATGGTCGTGCCCTCCACTTTGTACCAGTGCTTCAAGTACGTCGACAAGCACGGCTTCGTAAGGACGGAATTTGTTGACATCGATCCATTTAAAGGGGTCGAATCCTATTATTCGGATTCTTGCTTGTACGAGAAATCCAAGAGGCACATGGTCAAGGAGGATATTCAAGAACAGACGGAGGCCATTGTGGGGCCGTAGGAACCCTTGAGAATCCATCTCCAACCCCGCAAACCAGGCAAGATGGCACCTCTCACAGCCACTCTGCGTAGAGAAACAACTGGTCTCCCGGTGCTCCATACACAAAAGGAGCAGATGACAATCCGACTGCCAAGGTATGGCCAAGGGCCGAGATCAATTACGGAGCCGATGACAATTAGGCTACCTAGAGCTGGCCAACAACAAACAGAGGAGCTCAATCCCTCTATTAAGCCAATAATGATTCGTCTTCCAAGGACAAGTCGACAGCCGAGTACTAAGCTGGGGGTCGCTAGTGCACCAACGACTCCACGTTCAGCACCACCAGTAGAGCCCCTGATGATTAAGCTGCCTAGATTGTCCTCCCAGTCTTTATTGAAACATGAGGTGGCCGAAGAAGAAGAGTTAGAGCTGGCCAAGTATGTGGTTGCTCACACTGATGTTTCATCTACAGATGATGTAATTCCACCGAAAAAGATACCTTACTTCATCAATAAAGGGCTATCTTTGAACTACATCGAGCTTAATAAGCTTTGTACAATGTATGCTATGGAACACGGTATTGGCACCAACCTACACACACAGGTGACAAATGTCTACACCGTAAACCAACTTACTCCCATGGAAGACGCTTGCTTCATAGTCGAGGGAGAGGATTATCCAATCATCTTCGGCCGGAAGAATGACCCACAGCCCTTCAGGATAGAGGAGGTTGATCTCGAACCCAGCACCGGGAGACTGCCCCTCTATCTGTATAGCTCCCGATCCAAATACCTCATACAAAAACAGGGGTATGATCTGGAGACTACACCTGGCTTGAATTACGGCACCGGTCGACGATTACCTTTGCAGTTGCCAGTCCCGGCTGGAAAGCCACGAGATTATTACAACAAGACCAGATATGGGATAGGTTGTGTTACACCTGCAATAACTCCTTAAAGCTCAGATGAGGAATGCGACTGGCATTTGCACTCAACCGGATCACCAACTTCTGATTCGGATGTCAGCATCGGGGACGTATTCAGGCAAGCACTATCTTCCAATATGGCATTTGCTGATGCCTATGAAGAAGACGAAGATGTACCCGAACTTCTCGAGTTAGAACCTTGGGTCCAGCAACTAGATGCACAATAGGAGAAATGCTTCGAACTCCGTGAACCTCCCACTGAAGATGAGGTTTTGTAAGTTGACATCGACGATGAGTCCTCTCCAAAGACAATCTTCGTCACCAAAAGCGTGACAGACGTAGAACGAGAGGCACTTTTGCAACTCGTCACAGAGTACATTGACGTGTTCGTCTGGAGCTATGAAGACATGCCAGGGCTAAACCCCGAGGTTGCACTTTATAAACTCAACATTCATCCAGACGCAAAATTGGTAAAGCAATAGCAAAGACGTTTTCGCCCGGAAATCATGAATTCTATCGAAGCTGAGGTCAACAAGCTGATAGCCAGCGGCTTCATCCGGGAAGAGCAACATCCAGACTGGGTCACCAACATAGTACCAGTCCTCAAGAAGAATGGGAAGATTCGAATTTGCATCGAATTCCGAAATCTAAATGAAGCATGTCCTAAAGATGAGTTCCCTCTTCCCATCACGGACATCATGATCGACAACACATGTGGTTTTGAATGCATGTCATTCATGGATGGCTTCTCAGGGTACAACTAAATCAAGATGTTTCCTAACGACGTAAAGCATACATCATTCCGAACACCGATTGGCATGTACTATTACACAGTCATGCCCTTCAGTTTGAACAATGTCGGCGCCACATATCAAAGAGCCATGAGTGTCATTTTCAGAGATCACCTGCGTAAGATCGTGGAGTGTTATGTTGATGATATCGCTGTCAAAAGCGGCTCTAAGGAAGACCATCTGTAGGATCTGAGGATGGTATTCGACCTGATGTGAGTGCACAACTTAAAGATGAATCCCACCAAATCCTTCTTGGGCGTATCTAGTGGAAAATTCTTGGGTTTTATCATTACTGCCCAGGTAATTCATATAGATCCGGAGAAGACGAAGGCAATCATGGAGATGGGTCCCCCGAGAAATCTCCGTGAACTTCGAGGCCTTCAAGGGAGGCTAGCTTTCATCAGGAGGTTCATCTCAAACCTCTCTGGGCGATGTCAACCATTCACCCACCTCATGAAGAAGGGCGTCTCATTCGTATGGGATGAAGAGTGCCAACGCGCGTTCGACAACATCAAAGAATATCTGTCAAAATCCTCCAGTTTTGGTAGCCCCGGTTGCTGGAAAGTCGTTGTTGCTTTATGTACGAGCGATGGAGCATTCCTTCGGTGCTCTACTAGCACAAAACAATAACGCGGGACATGAACAAGCTATCTATTACCTCAGCCGAATGATGATTGGGCCTGAGCATAGATACACCGTCGTGGAGAAGGAATGTCTTGCTCTGGTATTCGCTATCCAGAAGACGCGATACTATGTACAGGATAAACCATCCATGTCATATCTCGAGTTAACCCCTTCAGGGTTCTCATGACCAAGCCGAGTGCACTCAGCTCTCGCCTCGCTACCTGGGCGATATTATTGTCTTCCTACGACATGATCTTCGTTCCACAAAAGGCTGTTAAAGGTCAAGCTCTGGCGGACTTTTTAGCAGCCCATCCAAGTTCAGAGTTAACTAGAATATATGAAGAGATTCCAGACGAGGTCGCCAACTCAAACATGGCTTTCGACGATTCCGTCTGGCGAATGTTCTTCGACGGTGCTTCAAAAATCGGGCCCAAGGGCAACATTGTCATTAGGGTCGGAGTGGTACTGATTTCTTCCTCTGGCTTGGTGATCAACAGGGCATATTCCCTTACAGAACCTTACTCGAACAACGTGGCCGAGTACAACGCCTTGGTTATCGGCCTCTGACTTACAAAAGAACTGGAGGTAGAGTATCTAGAGGCATATGGTGATTCACAGTTAATCGTCAATCAGATCCGGGGTTCATATGAAGTTCGTCATGAAGACATGATCCCCTATCATTAGGCAGCGATCGCCATCATTATGTCTCTGAAAGGGTTCTTCATAGAACATATTCCGAGACTCCGGAACATTGAAGCCGACGCCTTAGCAGGATTGGCCACTTCCCTGGCGGTCCTTAAATATACTCATCATTTGGTGGACGTAATAGGCCATGAGTTGGTCTGTCCCAAGAACCGCGTCCAATTTGCTGAGAGCTATTCTGCCCTGACGGTCGACGAGACATCGGATTGGAGGCTCCAATTTATCGACTTTGTAGTTTATAGCATCTTGCCGGAGAACCCGAAAGAAGCTACCTCTATTAGAAGATGTTCTCACAGATTCTTCTACGATACAGAAACAAAGATGATGTATCGACGATCATACGACGGATTACTGCTTCGGTGTCTGTCCAATACAGAAGCCAAAGAAGCTGTACGTGAAGCACATGACGGCGTCTGCAGGGCCCATCAACCTGGCCCGAAATTGCAAGATCTCCTTCGCCGGATGGGCTACTACTGGCCTACGATGGTGGCAGACGCGATAGACTAAGCAAGAAAATGCAAAGCCTGTCAGGTCCACGCAGATTTCGTATACCAACCATCTAAATTCCTACACCCGACGGTGGCATCCTGGTCATTTGAGGCTTGGGGAATGGACATTATTGGTCCAATCACTCCACCTTCGTCCAGAGGACACCGCTTCATACTGGTAATTACAGATTAATTCTCCAAGTGGGCAGAAGCTGTCCCGCTTGTAGAGGTGAAGACATCAAATGTGATCAGCTTCCTCAAGCATCACGTCATCTATCTCTTCGGACTGCCTCAAAGAATCATCCACGACAATGGTCCACAGTTCGCAAGCCACGCCCTCTATCGGTTTTGTGAAAAACATCGGATCCAAAATGTTGCTTTAACACCGTACAACCCGGCGGCGAATGGGTTGGCAGAAGCATTCAATAAAACTATAATCAAGCTACTCAAGAAGTTCGTGTCTTCCAACAAACACGACTGGAATAAAAAGCTTGGTAAATGCTTATGGACGTACCGTACTACAGTCCGAACGGCTACCGAGAATACATCATTCTCTCTGGTGTATGGGAGTGATGTAGTCCTCCCACTGGAGACTCAAATTCCCTTGCTCCACGTCGCCCTCACATATCGATTGACGACGGATGATAATTACCGTCGTCGGCTATAAGAGTTGGAGGCCTTAGATGAGAAGCGCCTATTAGCTCAACAGCGGATCGAGCTGTATCAAGCCCGCAACTCCGGAGCCTTCAACAAGAAGGTTAAACTCAGAACATTCCAAGTGGACGATCTTGTTCTGGCAGTTCGGAGACCTATGGTTATGACTCACAAAAATGCCGACAAATTCCAGCCAAAGTGGGAAGGCCCATTTGTCATCGAGGTTGTATTCTCCAATGGTGCTTACCGCCTCGCAAAACAAAATGGAGACTTGCTCATGTTGTCCGTCAACGG